>PVJS01011280.1:0-15950 GCA_004027185.1 Glis glis | reverse complement strand
CTCCCTCCTCCCTCCTTCCCATTTTCAGCATAGTAGTTGACTTTGATATCTTTGTGTAAGTCCATCCTGTGCACCAGTTTGTTTCCTTCTCCTTTCCTCCCGCCTCCCCCAGTTAGTTCACCTTCTTCGCTCATCTGAGGTTTTCTTTCTTTGTCTGGAGTCCCTCCTGTGCAGGGTCCTGGCTCATCCTCCCGTGACCTCAGTACTGGGGTACTCCGGGGCGGGGCCAGGGGCTCACCTACCCTGCATCCCCAGCGCTGGGGAGGAGGGGAGGGCCAGCTTCCCATTTTTAATTTTTAAAGGAACATCCATACTATTTTCCATAATGGTTGTACTAATTTATATTTCCACCAACAGTGTGTAACAGTTCCCATCTCTCTACATCCTTACCAGCACGTTATCTTTTCTCTTTTTGAAAACAGCCATTTTAACATTTTAACAGTAAAGTGATATCACATTGTGGTTTGGGTTTGCATTTCCCTGAGGATTAGTGAAGCTGATCATTTTAATCATGTACCCATTGGCTCATTTATTTGACTTTTGAGAAATGTCTATTCAGGTCTTTTGCACATTTTCCAGTTGTGCTATTTGTGGGCTTTTGTTTGTTGCTTTTAAATTTTGTTTTATTTTATTCTTGCTATTGAGTTGTTTGATTTTCTTATATATTATTGGAATGTTAATCCCTTAACAGATGGATATCATAAAAATATATTCTCCCTTTCTTTTTTTTTTTTTGTGGTACCGGGGATTGAACCCAGGGGCGTTCTACCTCCGAGCTATACCCCCAGTCCTATTTTTTATCCTTTACTTTGAAACCAGGTCTCATGAAGTTGCGGAAGCCTCACTAATTAGCTGAGGCTGGCCGCGAACCCGGATCCTCCGGTCTCAGCCGCTCAAGTACTGGGATTACAAGCATGCGCCACCACGCCCGGCTAAAAATATATTCTCCCTTTCTGTAGTTGTCTCTTTACTCTGTTAATTGCTTTATTTGCTGCTCAGAAGTGTTTTAGTTTGATGCAATTTGTCTATCTTTGCTTTTGTTACCTGCACTTTTAAGGTCCCATCAAAAAATTCCTTGCAAAGACCAGGGTTTTAACAGGTTATTTAAAAATGTTATCAACTAACTTTGGTTGCAACTCAAAGAAAAAACACTCTACATTTTTCTTCATTTCTCCCCCATGATTTACACCTTTCTATATAACTTATCCCTTAATAAATGATTGTAGTTTTTTTTATTGATTTTAATATTTATCTTTTAATCTTCATACTGTATAGATCAGTGGTTTATACACTGCAACGATAATATGATAAAATCCTGAATCTCTCTGGAGACTCATTTTTACCAGAGAGTTTTCATCTTACACATTTCCATCCTTTTCTTTTAGTTTGAAGAGCAACTTTTAGCATTTCTTGTAATATGGTTCTGATAGTGATGAATTACCTTAGCTTCTGTTTGTGTGGTAAAGGCTCTCTCTCCATTGAAGGACAGCTTTGCTGGGTTCTTAGTTGTCATCTTTTTTATTTTCCTGTAGCACTTTGAGTATATCACCTGACTTCTGTTCTGAGAAGTTGGCTGCTAGGTATATTAGAATTTCCGTATGTGTTACTTGCTTCTTTTCTCTTGCTACGTTCAGGATCCTCTCTTTGTCTTTGACTTTTAAGAGTGTGACTATATGTTTTAAGGGCAGTCTTATTAGGTTGAAATCTAATTGGTGACTTTTGAACTTTCTGTACTCAGATATTTATATCTTTTCTTTCAGGTTTAGAATGATTTCTGTTATTATTTTTTGAACCAGGTTTCTACCCCTTTGTCATTCTCTACTTCTTCTCGAACTGCAATGATGTTAATGTGTACTCTTTCAAAACTTTCCTATAGGCTGGGCGTGGTGGCGCACGCTTGTAATCCCAGTACTTGGGAGGCTGAGACCGGAGGATCCGGGTTCGCGGCCATCCTCAGCTGTTTAGTGAGGCCCTCTGCAACTTAGTGAGACCCTGTTTCAAAATAAAGAATAAAAAACAGGGTTGGGGGTGTAACTCAGAGGTAGAATGCCCCTGGGTTCAATCCCCAATACCGCAAAGAAAAAAAAACTTCCCTATAGATCTCATAGGTTTTCTTTGGTTCTTTTCAAAGAACTTATCTTTGAGCTCACTGATTCTTTCTTCTCCTTGGTCTAGTCTGCCTTTGATGCTCTCTGTTTCATATTTTATTTCGTTCACTCTGTTTTTCAGCTCCAGGATTTCTGTTGAATTTATGTTATTATTTTGATCTCTGTTAAATTTCTCTGGTAAATTTATGAATTGGTTTTCTTGAAGTTTGTTGAACTTCTTTAAAACAGCTACTTTGAATAATTGGTCTGATACGTCATACATCTCTTTCCCTTCAGAGTCCGTCACTGGCACCGTGCTTTGCCCCTTTAGTGAAATCATTACTTCCCTGCTTACTCTTGGTGCTTATAGATGTGCATTGACGTCAGCTCATTGAACAACTAGATATTATTTCAACCTTTACTGTTTGGCCTTGTTTACGTCAGTCTTTCTGCAGGTCTGTGTAGAAGTCTTGTGTACCCTAAGTCTGTGACCTCTGTAGGCTTTACAATAGCAGAGGGTGTCCTAAGTTTAGAATCTCTATGATTCTTACAAGAGCTCTGAGTTTAGTGCAGCATTTGACCCAAATGGGCTTAAAGAAAACCCAAGGAGGGTACACAGGTGACTTGGAAAGCCAGATAGGGATTTATGCCTGGATATTCCCATGAGCTGCGTTTCCTGCAGTGTGGTGCTGCCAAACAGCCTCTTCGATTTGGTGTCTTCCCTGGATGGTATTATGGAGAGCAGCCACCAGTATCCATGTGCTGGCTGTTGTCGGCCCCACCCTGTTCTTTGTCTCCAACTGTCCTCAGGGGTTTTGTGCCTGGTGGCATTTGGGATGCTTCCCGTGGGCTGAGGCAGGAGGTAAGTTTTCCTGTAAAAGGACCGAGGATGGTGAGGAAGCTACTTGTCTGCCTCCAACTCAATTTTTCCAGTGTCAAAACTGAGTCCAGGAAACTTCTCTATATGTGATATTTTGCAAGGTCAGGAAAGGGGTATCACAGTTAAAAAGAACCGTTTTCCTTACCATCTGCTTATGGTTTTTCTCAGCTCTGCATCCCAAGGGATTGTCACAGCCTCAGGTTTTTTTTATTTTTTATTTTTTATTTTTTGCGGTACCGGGGATTGAACCCAGGGCCGTTCTACTTCTGCGCTACACCTCCGGCCCTATTTTTTATCCTTTATTTTGAAACCAGGTCTCATGAAGTTGTGGAGGGCCTCACTAAGTAGAGAGAGAGAGAGAGAGAGAGAGAGAGAGAGAGAGAGACAGGGAGAGAGAGAGAGACAGGGAGAGAGAGAGAAAAAAAGAGAGAGAGAGAGAGAGAGAGAGCTGAGGCTGGCCGCGAACCCGGATCCTCCAGTCTCTGCCTCCCAGAGTACTGGGATTACAAATATGCGCCACCATGCCCAGCCCTCAGTTTTAAATTCTAGGATAATCTGAGGAGAAGAATAAAGCCAGAAAGAGTCTACTCTTAAATTTTGATGATCTCATTCCTGTTTTTCCACTTCCTTATCAAGCATATTGGCAAATCCTTCTCTATCAACTCACGCTGCATGAATGATTTTCCTAATTTCTTCATTAATCACTGGGAAACACCAGGTGTGATAGCGCATGCTTGGAATCCCAATACTTGGGAGGCTGAGCCAGGAGGATTGCAGGTTCGAGGACAGCCTCAGCAAATAGTGAGACTTTATCAACCTAGCAAGACTCTGTTTCAAAATAAAAATAAAATAGGACTGGGGATGTAGTTTGGAGGTAGAACGCCCCTGGATGCCACCAAAAAAAAAAAAAAATTGCTGGGAAATCCTTAAAATAACTCATGACATCACTCTAGAAGTTTTTCTAGCAGGCATTATAGTTTCTGGTTTTAATTTATTCATTGCAGCCTTGATTAATGCTATTGAATCAGCAATACTGAATAATTTCACACAATGTGTTATGTCCAAATTAGGGTCTACATCAATTGCTGATTAAATGTGCTTAAATACCAGGGGCATGTATGTGGCCATAAATACTGAATGATGCCCTGGTCAAAGGGTTGAAGCAACGAAGTTGCATTTGGAGGTAAAAACACAACCCCGTCATTTTCATTTTTAGAGGGAATAGATTCAAGATGGCCAGGTACAATGTCTAGAACGAATAGGACTTTTAATCCCAACATTTTCTCTTCTAAGTATTTTTTTTTTATTTCTGGGTAAAGGATTGATCAAACCATTCTTTAAACAAGATGGTTGTCACCAGTGCTTTATAATTATGTTGCCAGAACATGAGTAAATACTTTTTGTTTTTGATTTTGGGAGTGCATGGGTTCTTTACTCTGTACACCACACTTGGCTTAGCTTTATGATATTGCTATATAGTCCTAGATTTAATTTGTAGTTTCATGTTTTATGTCCTAGTGCCTTATTTGCATTTTTATGAATGTAGGTTCTATTGGATGTCTTCTCCAGAATTCCATTTCATTGCAATTAAAAACTTGCTATGAATGGTATCTTCTTTTTAGTCAACATTTCCAACTCTTCCAGAAATGTGGCAGTGGATTCTTCATTGGTAGATACAGACCATCCATTAATTTTTATATTTTTTCCCTTGCAGTAAATGTCTTGGTATCATTTGTTTCAGAGGAATTCCTTGCTGAAGTCTTTAAATAGGTTGAATGCTTTTTGGTGCAACACGTTGATGTCAATCAGAATATATCTTCTGTTCATGTCTTCCAGCCACAAATTTTTTTTTTTTTGCGGTACTGGGGATTGAACCCAGGGGCGTTCTACCTCCGCACTATGCCCCCGGCCCTATTTTTTATACTTTATTTTGAAACCGGGTCTCATGAAGTTGTGGAGGGCCTCACTAAGGAGAGAGAGAGAGAGAGAGAGAGCGAGTGCTGAGGCTGGCCGCGAACCCGGATCCTCCGGTCTCCGCCTCCCAAAGTACTGGGATTACAAGCGTGCACCACCACGCCCGGCTCCAGCCACAAATTTGATGAATTTTACTCTAAACTAAGCACTTACCACATACCGTGCCAAAACTTTTGCAATTTGAGATGTGACAACTAAAGTAGCCCAAATATCTTTTTCCTACTTTACAATTTCACAGATAGAAAAGTTGGTTCTTATCGTAGATCTTGGCAAATTCAGCATACAATTTCTTTCCTTTTTAAGTCAAGAACTTTCACCTTTTTTACTCAAGGGAAGCACTTTATGGCTTTCCTTTGGCATATCAGAATTGCTGGCATTACTGCACTTGCACATTGGGGCAAATTTTACATTAGGTAAAATCAAGATTAGTTGAACACGAGCACCATGAGACTGTGACAGTTGATCTGATAACCCAGTGACTAATGGAAGAGTAGCATCTATAGTATATATGCTGAACAAAGAGATGATTCACATCCTGGGTGGGATGTGGTGGGAGAGCGTATTTCATTACACTACCTGCAATGGTGTACAATTTACAGTTTATGATCGATTTCCAATTTTCCATTCAATATTTTCAGACTGAAGTTGACCGTGGGCAACTGAAACCACAGACAGCGAACCTGCAGATAAGGAGGGACTACATATATTACTGGTCATATTTAGAATTGGCAGCACACAGATATAACAAAAAATGGACCAATTTTTAATAAGTCTTATTACTATTTTAAAATTTTCTGAAGTAAAAAATGCACCTCTTCATTGCCAGTGTCCTGGCTTTCTGCCACTGCTGTGCAAGATTCTCATTCTATCTTTTGGGGGTATACCTAGGAATCAAGTATACCATAACCTTTCTGAAGCTCAGGAGAACCCCATTCTAGCTCAGACTCATTCCCAAGACAAGGTTATGCTAAAAAATACATAATGGGATTACTGCAATAGAGGAATAAATTGTAGTGGCAGGAATAAAGGCTAAAATGGAACTGGACACAAGCAATGCTTTCAATCATCTCTCTCTAACTGTTCTGCTCTCAGACCTCTTAGGATGTTTTCCCAGTAGTGAATCCCTGAATCTCTGTACTTGCTGTCTGGCTATTGGAAAGTGATGTAGACCATGGGCGCTCCCTGTATCTAACTCTGTACTAAAGCAATAAAGACCCGGAAAACTTGGTGGGCATGATGGTCAATTTTATGCGTCAAATTGACTGAATCATGGTGCCTAAATGTTTGCTCAAACATTATTCTGGATGTTTCTGTGAGAGTATTTTAGGATGAGATTAAAATTTATCATTAATTTTAATGTTTGTTTTAGTCAGTTTTCTATCACTGTGACCAAAACACTCAACAAGAGCAACTGAGAAGAGGAAAGGTTTATTTGGGCTCACAGTTTCGGAGGTTCAGTCTGGAGTTGGCTGACTCCAAGGCAGATATCATGGTATCACAGTATAGCAGAAAGTTCGGCTCAACTCAATGGTGGAAGGGACCAGGGACAGAAATAGTCAACCTTACCCCCAGGGACCTACTTCCTCCAACCACACCCTACCTGCCTACACTTACCACCCGGTAAACTCATTCAAATTATTAATTCACAGGCCGGGCGTGGTGGCTCACGCTTGTAATCCCAGTACTTTGGGAGGCAGAGACCAGAGGATCTGGGTTCGCGGCCAGCCTCAGCTCTCTCTCTCTCTCTCTCTCCCTGTCTCTCTGTCTCTCTCTACCTAGTGAGGCCCTCCGCAACTTTGTGAGACCTGGTTTCAAAATAAAGTCTAAAAAATAGGGCCGGGGGTGTAGCGCGGAGGTAGAAGGCCCCTGTGTTCAATCCCTGGTACCGTAAAAAAAAAAAAAAATTATCAATCCACTAATGGCTTTAACCAGTGATGACATTAGGGTCCTAGTTGAATTATTTCACCTCAGAACATTTTTGCACTGCCAGTACATGAGCTTTTTCTGGGGGACATTCTACATCCAAGCCATAACAATGCTAATTGGTTGATTAACATTTAAATCAGAGTAGAACAGATTGTCCTCCAGAATGTAGGTGAGACTCATTCAATCAGCTCAAGGATTGAATAGAACAAAAATATTGACTTCTCTGCAAGAAGGAAGCTTGCCAGCAGAAGGTCTTTGGACTTGCATGCAGCATCAGGTTTTCCCTGGGTCTCCAGCCTGATGGTCTACCCTGCAGAGTTTGAGTTTGCCAGCCTTTATGATCATGTGAGCCAATTCCTTAAATTAAAACTAATTCCCTCTCTTTCCCTCCTTCTCTACACACACACACACACACACACACACACACACACACACACGTATGCACATATACATATACACACTCTTTATATAGGTATAAGTATTATTTATACACACATCCTGTTGGTTCTGTTTCTTTGGAAAACTCTAATACTCCATGGTGTGCTAGGAACCATGAGAATATGGTTAAGCGTTCAGATTACCAGTTCCAAATGTCTCTCTTACCAAGAGACATTACTAGCCATAGCATATTTAATAACTGTTTCTGTAGAAATAATACTCTTTTAAAAAATGGTAGTTTTTGCCTTAATAGGACCATACTCAAACTTCTGGTTCAATAATATGCTCCTTATAAATATTAACTGGTAGATTATTTCTTCAACTAGTAATAACAGCCAACAACATAGCTTCTGTAAATTGTAGTGACTGGAATAGAACTATCCATACTTGAGAAATAGAAAATGTCTTGTACAATGGACTAGTTTTGCAGAATGTGTGGATAATTTGCATGTCATAGTTTTGCAAAGTTTGAGATAGTTTTGCAGAGTGTGTGGATAATTTGCATGACAGTTATTGGGTTTTCTTTTGAGAAACAGGGGAAAGTAGAGAATATTTTACATAATACCTCATAAAAATCATGTTATTGATCAATCAGAATAAATATTCTTGGGGATAGTTCTCTGATCATCAAAGCATTGGAAGATAGCACGACAAACTCAGTTTCAATCAAAGTTCTTAGACATAAAAAACAGAAACAGTCTGGGCAATTTAAGCAGAAAAAATATTTCATTTTATTAGAAGATGGATGTCAGATCTGAGAAGATTATTACAATGTCTAAAATTGACATAGAACCAATGTCTAGAGGAAACTCATCAACAAGAAAAAGGTAAAGAAACAAAAATAAAATATGGGCTCAGGAGTGAAATTCAAATGCCTGGCAAATATAACAAGTCAACAAATTGAACTTCTATTCATAAAAATTAAAAACACTTTTTTTTTGGTACGGGGGATTGAAGCCAGGGCATTCTACATCCCCAGGCCCCCCCCTTTTTTTGGTACTGGGAGTTGAACTCAGAGGCATTCTACCTCTGAGCTACACCCCCAGACCAATAGTATTTCTTATTTGGAAACAGGGTCTTACTAGGTTGCTGAGAGCCTCACTAAATTGCTGAGGCTGTTCTTGAACCTGTGATCCTCCAGTCTTAGCCTCCCAAGTACTAGGCTTACAAGCGTGTGCAACCACGCCCGGCTTTCCCCAGCCCCTTTTTTATTTTTTATTTTGAAACAGGGTCTTGCTAAGTTGCTAAGGCTGGCCTCAAACCCGTGATCCTCTTGTCTCAGCCTCCCAAGTACTAGGATTGTAGGTGTGTGCCACCGTGCTCGGCAATTAAAAGCACTTTACAGCATCATATAGAAAGTAAGAAAATAGAATTATGCCAAGCATTGGTGATGACGCATGTACAAGTGATGGAAGAATACACTGATGTTACCATTATGCATATTCCCTAAAATCTATTAATCCCAGAGAAACCTCAGAGAAACAAATAAATATGTCCATGAAGGGATACGCATGAAGATGTTCATTGCAGCATGATAATTGTAGTATGGTTAGAAAGAGTTAGAAGCAACTTAATTTTCCATCATTAGAAGGATCAAATAAAATCTGAAGATTATTATTATTAAGATCATTACTGCATGACAGAGACAACAAATTATAGGCACACATAAACACATATAGACCTTATTATCAGTGTGTAGTGAAAAAGTAAACCAAATGTAAAAATATACACACGCAATATACATATACATATATATACATGTGAATATATATGCATGAAAAATATATACATATATATGTATGTATACATATATACATACATACACATATATACACATAAATATATACAAATATATATGTATATATAAGAATATATAAATATAAATAAATATATGTAAATATATATACATACATATATACATATAAAGTTATATTATATATACACTCACCAAGTTTACAGCTTAGTACCACTATGAAAAATTTTAAAAACTCACAGAATATCTGAAACAATGGGATAATGACAGATAGATAGATGATAGATAGATAGATAGATAGATAGATCCCTGCATATATACTAAGAATATTAGAGTAGTTATCTTGATTGTGGTAGAATGAGAGAATAATAAAATAAAATAATGGAAACCATTCTTATTAGTTATGTGACCTGAAAAATACCCAGAATCATGCCCCAGGACTGGTCCAGGAGGAAGCTGTAGACACCTGGACTTGCAGTACCAGCCCTGCTGTCACGGATGCCGGATGCTGCATGTGAACCTCTGTACTATTGGTCAAAGAACTTTGTCTTTCTGTTTCAGAGAGAATCCTTTTCGGTCCCAAAGTAGCTTTCAGTTCAAAGGGTGCTGTTACATGTCCACAAAAGAAATAGCAGATGTACACCATGGACTCCAAAATACTGTGTTCCAGAAACAACCGTTTGCATATAAAACTGATGCTCCCTGGGTACAGAATTGGAACAAGGGAGGAGATGTCTTTTATTAACTTCTTTGCAATGGAGCTCATATGAATGGCGATGAACAGACCTTCCCAAGGATATTGTTTCTTCTTTGATTTCTTGAAAGGATATATTGATGTTGGGAATAAAAGTGAGATGAGGAGGTGGACCTGTGTCATTATGAAGCTATGGTAATTAAACAACAAACTCTATGTGCAATGGCACATTAAGGCATGGTTGGCCCCTCCCTTTGTGTTATAGTATATCATGGAATAAGCATATTTAAATTATTTATAAACTGATGTTGCAATTTTGTCATATCAGCTGTTGAGTTCAAGTGTCCTGTCATGTATATAAATTATTTATGAGTGTGGAACTTAAATTTGAAGAGAAAGGCATATTAGGGGCATGGACTGGTAGGAAAGATGGTGTAAAAAAGGAGTCATACAGAGATTTATATGGAGAAAGGGAGATGACAGGGGAATGATAGCTTTTAAGTCTGATTAGAATTATCAGACTTATTCTTCTAATAAGGAGCTTATTGTTCTAATATTTTATACCCTCTATTTTTATGGCCACAGTATAATTTTTATTCTCTTTGCAAAAGAGCTGGAGACAAAAGTTACAGGTAATGCTCAACATAATGATATTTGTATTATAAAAAGTCTTAATGGAATAGACTTCACATGATTTAAAATGGTTAGCAGCTTCTATTTAAATAAATTGTCCTACTGCCTCATTACTTTTTCCTCCTTTGTTCTTATGAAATATTCAAGTACTATTATTCTTCAGAGATGAGGCATCCTTATTGAAATATGAATGTTATATGTCTTGGCATCTGTGTGTGTGCACACATGTATCTGAGCATTTCTATGAGTGTGTATGTACAGGTATGCGTGTGGAAACAAATGTGTATGTCCATTAGACTGGGTCCTGACAAAAACCAGAACTCGTTCTGGGGTAGAGATAGACAGATTTAAGGGGATAAATGAGTCATGGCAAGACACTCAGACTAGCAATAATAAGAAGGCATTACTCCTTGGAGGATCAAAAGAGGAAATCATGTAGGCAGAACCTGGTGATTGAGAAAGGCCAGCTGCCCCTCTAGAAAGGCCAGCTGTCAGGCAGGGAGAGATGATGAAATCAAAGAAAGATTTCTCTTCCACCTTCTAATCACCTGCCGATCTCTTTCCGTGGCCAAGTCCAACTGGAAGCTAGCCATCAGGGTTGCTCCTAGGATGCGATTCACAGAAGCCAGCTTCCTTAACACTGAGAAGGGCAGAAAAAGGTAGAGAAAGGATCTTGGTGAGGAAAAAGACTGGCGTATCCATAGTTTTGACCACACAGCACCCATTTGTCCGTGTTATTTAAAAAATGAAGAAATTGCCGGGCGTGGTGGCACACGCTTGTAATCCCAGTACTTGGGAGGCGGAAACCGGAAGATCCGGGTTCGCGGCCAGCCTCAGCTACTTAGTGAGGCCTCCGCAACTTCGTGAGACCCAGTTTCAAAATAAAGTATAAAAAATAGGGCCGGGGGGTGTAGCTCCAAGGTAGAACGCCCCTGGGTTCAATCCCCGGTACCGCAAAAAAAAAAAAAATGAAGAAATTGTCCTAAGAAGGAGACACAAGTTCCAATGAAGAAATTGTCCTAAGAAGGAGACACAAGTTCCATTGGGTACCACATAGTGATGGGATGTTGTCAATCAGTCAAAATTTCAATTGGAACCTAAATTAAAATATTCTCCACCATCACTATCATTGACACAAGGTATCAGGGGAACAGAAAAATTATCAGTTAACACAACCACTACAGTCCCTGGCTTCTGCTACTTGACCAACAAGCATCATTTTTTTTTTTCTTCTTCCAGTATCCATTCTGCATTTCCCTTTCATTCTCCTGGCATTTCAGTTAGACAGGAGTCTTTATCAGGTGTGGTGTTACAAGCCTTCATTCCTGAAACATCTGAGATTATACTCCCATCTATTGAGTTGCTATAATTTCCTATTGAGAAGATGGGACCGCAGGACCATGAGCTGGACTGTGTTCACACGATCTTTTATAAATTTAACAATCCTGTTTAGAATACATGGGCCAAGTGTTAAAATCAGCAACAGGATAAACAGGGGTCCTAAGAGGGTGGATATCAGGGTGGTGAGCCAGGGGGAGCTATTAAAAAGGGATTCAAACCATCCTTGGGTTTCTTCTCGTTCTCTTTTCTTTTTTTGTTAAACTTTCTCTGACCTTTGCCAAAGTTTCCCGTACAACAACAGAGTGATGTACATAAAAACAACATTTTTCACCCAGAGCGGCGTATAGACCTCCTTGTTGTAAGAAGACTAGGTCGAGGCCGCATCTGTTTTGTAGAATGACTTCTGCCAAGGATGACAGGGATTCTTGGAGATGTGAAATAGACTTTAGGGAGCCATTATCTATGATGTTCACTTGTATGAGGTCATCCTTATGGGGGGGTGTCCACCCAATATGGCCGGTAGAGACACAGGCCCAGGATGCACAATAATATTCATTACCACCCCCCACCAGCGTTTTCTCTGGGCTTTGTCTTAGCAGAGGGAAGAGGTAGGGTCGCTCAGAGGAGAGCAGGCCTTTCTCTTAACCTTCAGGTTTCCCTGGCAACAGATTAACAGTGGGGTGTGACCCTCGTCCTCCTCACCCATCATATTTCCACTAAGTATCTCAGGTGTGGAGAGGAGTGATTAAAGGTGTGGACTTATTAAGGCTTCTGCCTGACTGGATACACCCTACAGGGTGAAGTCAGATCATGAACTCTCAAAAGCTTCAAATCTCTATTTTTCTTCCCAGTGTCTCCTTTCTGCATAATATTTCTATCTTTTCTATTCTACCTCATCATCTGAACATTGACGGTCTATTATAGCTCATGTCAAAATATCTCATAAATTCATCTTGAATGTTTTGTAAGCTTTCAGTCTCTGGAAAGAAATATATAGGCTCAGACTGTATTCACTAGATACACATAAAGCAAAGGTATTTTGTGATTTTTCTTGGTGCTACAGGCCAAGTATCAGTGGTTTTGCTAAGTAGCATTAACAAAATATTTTAAAATGTTATTGGACCAGAAAGTAGAATTTGGAATCAAAAGCATTATCACTTATATTATTCCCACTCAAATGAAAAACTTAGGTATAAAACTAACAAAATGCATAAAAGATATATCTTAAGAAATCTATAAAACTGGCGAAAGATATTAAAATGAACTAAATAAATGGAGAGATACTTTATGGTCATAGATAAGAATATTCAATATTGCTGTGATGTCAGGAATTCTTAATTTGACCCATAGATTTAATGCAGTTCCAACCAATATCCCAGCAAGTTATTTTGTGAATACTAAAAAAAATGATTGTACGTTTATATGGAGTGAGAAAGGACATAGAATAACCAAGTCAATGTTAAAAGTGAAGAACAAATTTGGAGGGCTAACACTACCCAAATTTAATATTGACTGTAAAGCCACAGCTGTGGAATAAATTTGCCACACCCCAAACTCATATGTTGAAGCCCTAGCCTCTAATATGATCGTATGAAGGTGGGGCTTCTGGGAGGTGATTGGGTCATGTGTATGGAGCCCTCCTGATAGGATTGGTGCCTTACGAAAAAGCAACATAGGAAAGACAATTTTTGTTTCCTACTGTGTGAGGATACAGCAAGATGGTGGTCTGCTGACCAGAAAGAGGGTTCTCATCACACGCCACATCTGCTAACACTTTCGTCTTGCTCTTCCTAGCCTCTAGAATTGCAAGAAATAATTGTTCTTTTTATTTGTTTGTTCTTTTTGTTTGTTTGTTTATGCCACTCAATCTCTGGTAACTTGTTATAGCAGCCCCCACTGACTGAGACACTACCATCATTAACTAGTGTGTTATTGTTGAGAGAACAAACAAAAGGATCAATGGAACAAAAGAGAGAGCCCAGAAATAGACCCACGTAGATGCAGTCAACTGATCTTTGGCAAAGGCAATGGGATGGAACAAAGATAGTCTTTTCAACCAAGGCTGCTGGAACAACTAGACATACCCACATAAAAAAAAATGAATCTAGACACAGACCTTACACCCTTCTCAAAAATTAACTCAAAATGTATCATGGACCTAACTGTAAAATGCAAAGCTATAAAATTCCTCAAGGTAACGGGAGAAAACTAGGTGATCTTGGGTATGGTGGTGACTTTTTAGATCTAGTACCAAAGGCATGATCCATGAAAGAAAAAAATTCTTAAGATGGACATAATTCAAACTGAAAACTTCTCTGTGAAATACACGTTAAGAGAAAGAAGACAAACTGCAAACCAAGAGAAATTATTTTAAAAGACACCTCTGATAAAGGACCATTACTCAAAATATACAAAGAAATGTTGAAACCCAACACTAAAGGAGCAACCCAATTAAAAATGGACAAAACATCTACCCAGACACTTTACCAAAGAAAATACCCACATGGCAAATAAGCGTATGAGAAGATGATTAGCATTAGCTGTCATGGAGGAATTGCAAATTAAAACCAAAACAAGTACCACTACACATGTATTAAAATGGCCAAATCCAAAACATTTGGTGTTTTTTATACCAAGTGCTCATGGGGATGTGGAGCAACAGAAGGTAAAAAAATAAAATCATGTAATGAAAATCCCCAGTATGTTGAAAGCCAGTGATAATATCTCTAAGAGAATCATTAAATATTAATGAAAACTAAGCAGCATGAAGTGATTTCAATGCATGTAGATTAATGCACCTCTACAATACTCCCCCTTAGCCTTCAGTTTACCCTAAACACTACAGGCTATCAATTATTTACCTGTGAACGGACTAACTCACCATGGACTTAGTGAGAAAGCAACCCCACCAATAAGACCTAAAATATTTCTCTTACTGTAGCCCTAAGTTAGCTTCAAGCAAGAGAATAGACGTTCCGTCTTTTAATAGGAAAGAGTATGGTGCACTAAAGGAGAGGAGAAAAAGATGAAACAACTGGATGCATATTTAGCCAGAAGCTTTTAACTTTACCTCTTCATTTCAGTTATAAACTACTTAAGAGGAAAATCCATGTATGATAAGTCCTCTATCTCTTTTTGATGTTGCTTATGAAAAGTAGTTATCTGCTGATATCCTAAAGCATTAAGAAGGAATATTGAATAGAACACAAACAATACTTGAGACAGGAAAGTATTGGTAGCTTCCAACAAATTATCATTCAATAGTTTAACCATTTCATCTCTAGGTAAGGAAAATGAATCTTAGAGATTTAAAGTATGAGAGTCAATGTCTCAAAATGATTTAAAAATAAAAACCAAGACCCAAACTATACTGTCTTCCATAACCAGGATGTATGGTCACCTAAAATGTAAAGGGGTCTTGAACAGCTAAAAGCAAAGGTGGTAGGAGGGAGACCCATTCCCATAGTAAGTAGAGGTATCAATAGCCAGGGAGACTTCTTACTCAGGAAATTGGTAAAGACAGTCGATTTTTACACATTAGTTGTTAATTAATTGTTAACTGAATTTCTATTTAACTTATTTTTGGTTCCTTGCTAAAAGAATACAACAAATAAGAATGATTTATCATCGTGCAAAAATTCACTGAAGAATACTGAAGTATTCCATTTTAACAGAAGTTTTAAAACTTAGAACTGCAATTGGTTAGTTCATTGATATGGTAGGTAAAATTGGGAAAAATCACAATCAATTTATACATTTTATGAATCTTCACACAGGCTTTTTTTTCCCTTTTATCGAGCAAGTCTGGGTTCACTTTTGGAAATTTAATGTTGTTTTCCTTCCATTAACCAATGATGTATCATTGGTTACAATCTCCAGGTTTTTTTTCTTTACCATGAAAGAAAAAAATCTCTGTTTTTTTTTTTCTTTACTATGAAAGAAGAACATGGAAAAGGAAAAATAGGGTCAATGCAGAATCCTAGGTCTTTATTAACATTTCTCCTAATTTGTTTACATTCATCTGCTCCCACCTAATTGTGATTTTTATTGTCATTTAAACTTACTGAGACTTTCCAAAGTATTCACTTTTCATAGAAGCAGTAACTTTCTTTTCTTTTTTTGCGGTACTGGGGATTGAACCCAAGGGCATTCTACCTCTGAGCTATACCCCCGGCCCTATTTTTTATTCTTTATTTTGTTTGTTTATTTTTTTTTTTTTTTTTT
>PVJS01011279.1:16649-40830 GCA_004027185.1 Glis glis | reverse complement strand
AAAACAAGGGCGGCTGAGACAGTGTCATGGTTCAGCAAAGAGTGGCGGGTCCAGCAGTGGAGTGTGGCCTGCACAGGAAGCTCAGGAAATGGTCCCCGCCTCAGCAGAGCTCGGGGAGTCCGAGCCCAGGGACTGCAGCTCGCCGGCTTCCTCACAAGCCTGCGCAGAGCCCTATCGTGTCCGCAGCACCTGCTGCAGTGTGACCACAGAGGTGCAGTGTGAGTCAGTAGTCGGCCGTAGAGGCCACCGCGATGCACTGAGGAAGAGCGAGTCTGAGCTCTGTACCATTGAGCCGCGTGGTCCGGCTCATCTACCCGGCAGTGAGGGGCGCAGATCATAGCCCCGTGGTGAGTCCTCGACGGACTGGGAATGGAACCTCCCAGAGCCGCCCGGTTCTTGGTGGGCGCAGTCCTCGCTTCGTGGGGTGTTTCCGGCATCCCTGGCCTCTGCCCATTAGATAGAAACAGCACACTGTCCTTCACCCTGTCAGTTAGGACAACCAAAAACAGTCTCAGACATTTCCAAATGTCTCCTGGAGGGGCAAAAGGACACCCTGCTGAGGATCGTCAATGTGTCTTCCAGAATTTAGATTCCAGGAGCCGAACTAACAGAGCAGACACCTATGCTGTGACCCTAATTATAAGGGAAACATCCACAGATACTTTCAACATCCCTGGAAATTCACTTTGAGAAAAAATTTATTGAGTACCTATTATCTTCCAAGTAGAAAGATAAAGGGAGAGATGCCGTCCCTGCCCCGAGGAGCTCACAGTCTGAGTGCAAAGCAGCATTTTCATAGCCCTACATCCCATAAGAGGAGGAGATGTTCAGATAACCATTGTTCTGGTAAATAATAGAATATCCTCCTACGTGATAGACAGGTGGACTGGAAAGGCGAGTGAGAGTCAGCGCATCGCTCTGCTGTGAAGAGATTATTGCTTATGTCAGAGTTGCTGTCAATTGGTGCAGTGAATTTTCAGACATTTTGACTAATTTTAGTTGCTTGCTCCAGCTGTATATTGTTTGGGAGGGGTGAGTCTCAAAGTGAAAAGAGGCTTTATGCAGTGGGGTACCCTGAGAGCATAAGCCAAAATAGAGAGCTCTAGAATAGGCCTCCCTGTTTTCAGTATGGATTCTGCCACATGCTTGCTGTGTGACCCTTGTCAATTCATTAACCCCTCCAACCAGCCAATGCTTCTTTGAGAAAAGAAGACCACCACTGTACCCCTCACAGGTTGGTTAAGAGAGATGAATGAGATAATCATGTAGAACACTGAGTACAACATCTGCCACGGTTAGTAAGACTGCCATGCAGATCAGTATGGGGACTCCTCAACCCAGCCACACCCTCCTCAGTATCTTTCCTAAAGACTTAAAGTCAGAATACTATAGTGACACATGCATATCCATGTTTATAGCAGCACAATTCACGATGGCCAAATTATGGAACCAAATCAGGTGTCCATCAACCGATGAATGGATAAAGAAAATGTGGTATATACACACAATGGAAATTTACTCAGCCATAAACAAGAACAAAATTTTTATTTGCAAGAAAATGGATAGAGCTAGAGAATATTATTCTGTGAGATTGGCCAGTCTCAAAAAGTAAAGGGTCTTGGGTTTTCTCTCATATGTGGAAGCTAAAGAGAAAAATAGGAAACAAAAGGGACTTAAGTGAGGAGAGAGATCAGTAGAATAGTAGAAGGGAATTGGAGAACGGAAGTGGGAGAGGAAAAAGGATTGAGAAAGAAAACAGATCAAACAATGTTATGTCCAGATGTGAAGATATCACTACCATGTATAGGGAGGGAGGAGGGGGAGGGGGTGGGAGGCAGAGGAGACACACCAAGGGCTCTGTGTGTGGATGTTTGTACCACTTTGAACCTTGCAATTACAATGCACCAGTAAAAGTATTAAAAAATATGGAAACACTAGTTAAAATCAATGATGTTATGCCCCTATTTTATAGTAGCCTGACTTTTTAAAAATTGCTGTAAAACATACATAACATAAAAAATGACCATTTTAACCATTCTAAGTATACAGTTCGGGGGCATTAAGGACACTCACACTGTATACAACCACCACCTCCACCAATCTCCAGGACTTTTTAATCCCCCACACTGAAACCCCTCATCCCCCACACTACTCTTTTAAACCAGTCCTTATGCAGCAAAATGCTTTCTGAGGAAAGGAGGGCAAGCCTTTATAAATGGAATTGAAGGCAATTCAAATCCTTAGTGCCCTGAAAACTGAATAGACATAGTGCTTAAAATGGCCATTTGGGGTTAGGTTGATGAGCTTAGTATCCATCAACTAATTCCTAGGAGTAACATTCTAAGTGATTCATTGATTCTTTTCTCTTCTTTTCTTCTCTTTTCTGGCAAATGCTCCTGGCTATGGCTGCCTGCCCATTATACTCACCATCATAGAAGCATCCACCATCTTCCCTCTTTTAGTGAAGACTAAAGCATCTAATCAATATTATTCCAGAAGGAAGCCCAGGGACATTCCTATTTTGGTGGCCTGGTTTGGTGGGAAAGGACAACTTGCTGGGTCTAAAGTACCAAAATTACTTTCTCTTTTTGGTGCTGGGGATTGAACCAAAGGGCATTCTACTTCCAAGCTACATCGCCAGCCCTTTTTATTTTGAAACAGAGTCTTGCTAAGTTGCTGAGATTCTTGCTAAGTTTCTTAGGCTGGCCTCCAACCTGCAATCTTCCTGTCTCAGCCTCCCAAGTACTGGGATTATAGGCACACACCATCCACACCCAGCTCAAAGTCACTTTTCAACAGAAAGTGAACAAACATCCTTGATAAAGAATCTACCTGTTTTCGCAGAAGCATTTTGGGGTGGGGGGCTTCTGGTTTATAGCCGGCATCTCAAAATAGCTCCAGAGGCCAGGTGTGGTGGCGCACACTTGTAATCCCAGTACTTGGGAGGCGGAGACCGGAGGATCCGGGTTCGCGGCCAGCCTCAGCTCTTAGTGAGGCCCTCCGCAACTTCGTGAGACCCGGTTTCAAAATAAAGTATAAAAAATAGGGCCGGGGGTGTAGCTTGGAGATAAAATGCCCCTGGGTTCAATCCCCAGTACCGCAAAAAAAAAAAAAATAGCTCAAGAGTTCTTAATTTCGCCTCCAGCTACTGCAGCACCTACTGTGTTGTGTCCAGTTCCTTCTTGTCCATTGTCGTTTCTGACAGTGCCTCTGACCCCATCACCATGAGTTTAAGGAGTCTGTAGACAGAAACCCTGTCTGAACTGTCAGCACTTCACCTCATCATCTTCCAGCAAGTGGTCAAGCAGAAACAGGCAGCTAAGGATGCCCTGGAGCAGACTGTCAAGGAAATTGACCAATGAGAGAGGCATTCTGAGCCCCACGCCCGAAGCCAATTCTGCTGTCTTGCCAGCAGGACATTCCAAGACGGCCCCCTCTTGGACCCTGCTGATACATGCATGGTACATCTGTCACCATCTATCTAGGCAGATTGACATTGTAACATCCCCAGGCATGCAAGTCCACCTGCAGCTCCGAGACTTCTGCCTCTGGTTACTTTGCCTGGAATGCTCTTTCCCTTCCTACCCATTCATTAGGATCTAGAAAAACCTCACCTCCTTTGTAAAACCCCTTCTGTAGCCCCCAAGGCAGAAGTCGAGATGGCTGTGTTGAAACAAACAAAAAATCACGGACATCTCCAAACTGAATCTCAACTTTGATTTGCTTCAAAGGATGGGCTATAATGTTTTCCAAGTCTGACTACACATCACAGTGACTGGGGGACTTTTGATAAATAAATTCTCAGACTCCCCTCTGGTTGAGACAGTAAGTCAGGAGTCTCTGGCCTGGGAAGCTTCACTTTACTGTTAGAAGTTTCCTAGGATATTCTGACACACAAGTGGACTTGAAACAATAGCCAGACATTGCTACCCACCAGCTGTGTGACTGGGCAAGTCACCTGGCTTCCCTGGGCCGGTTTTCTCCTCTGAAAAGTTGGGGGAAAGAACGGGCATCTTGCAAAGCCTTAGGAAGGACTAAATGAGGGGATGAATGCAGAATCTTTAAATGATGTCCCCACCAGTGGAGCTGTGACGATGATTACAAAGAATTTCTTTTAGAAAGCTACTCTCCGCTTGGCAAAACCCATGGTCCAACTTGCAAAACCTTCCATCAGAGAACAATTTAGTCAAAGAGCAAATGGGTTTCAAACCAGGATGATAGCTTGGAGAAATCAAAAGGGACATTGAGAAGGAGCCCCTTAGAAAGCAGGGCATGAGCATGTAATTCGGTTTTTCTAAAGCCTATATTCTTTATTCCCATTGTCCATTTCTGATTAAAAGGATCCCCCTGTAGCTGAAAGCATTAACATATGTAGGCCCATCAAATGGTGGCTATTGTCGAGAGCTACCCCACTTTGTAAAATTAGTTGGGCTTTTATGTCTCTCATAGAATAATGCTTTTAACACTTCAATACCTGTAATAAAGTATGCGCACCAAAAAGAACAAATGTGCCTATGAACAGCAAGCTGTGACCCAGCGCTCTGCTTTTAGGAGCCCTGGGCTTGATTGTATCCTTAGCAGACAATGTACCACCGCTTTTGCCCTTAGTAAAGGAAGCCAAACAATGACTCTGAACCCCGGCTCAGAGTGCCCCAGACTCTCGGCAAAGTGCTCCAATATGGACTGTCGGTGTCACTGAAGGATCTCCAACAATAGGATACCATGACTACCACAACTAGTCAAAGTCCCCTGCAGAGGAATTTCCCATAAATAGATGGCAGTGGCAAATGAGGATTGGTTTCAAATGGTGCGCAGAAGTAAAAGAAGATGCCTCCCTGTCACATCCACCCTTTCAAATGTGTGTCCAGGAGGCTCAGCGCGGAGGCCCATAACACACCATGCTTGGCTGCTGTCTCCTTTGTGGTAGTGTGAATCCTGTGAGGGCTCATTCTGATCCCTCTATCCAGAGGCAGTGTGCAAGGCACTTCAGCTCTGGGATTGCAGACATAGGCTCTGGAGCCCATGGAGCCTGAATCAAAACCCATTTCCCAGCTGGGCAACAGGTTTGGGTCTCCTTTTTAGTCACTGTTTCTGCTTCAGTTTTCAAAATAGGAATAATAGAAAGTACTCGGCTTCTGAGGTCAAGGTGCTGCTCAACCTATATGTAAAGTACTTAATATGTGCACAATAAAAAGTAGCTGATACTGAAACAGAGCTTGGAGACCAGCGCTCAGGCCTGACTCCCTTTTGAACCTCATCTGACCCTTGTCATCCACAACAATCTGGTGAAGTATGTTTTCTTTCATTGTCCTGAGTTTGATGGGCTTCACCTCCGGGAAGCTGCCCCCTCTAGCCTGTCCACTGAGTAGTATGTCAAGATCTACTCATGAGTGAACTGATCCTGACAAGGATAGCCCAAGGAAATCATCATCTGTGTTCTTGAGTTTGCAAAAACCGAAAGGCATCTCTCCTAGGTGATTAGAATCAGATGCGCATCGTTTGGCCGTGAGAAGGTGCCCACCAGTGTGTGACACCCACGCCAACCACGCCTAACCAGTTTCCGGGCAGGACGTCTCTTGAGAGACGAGAATCCCACCACCTTCCAAGCAGCTAGTGTGTCATGTAACGTTCTTTCTCTGCCACCGCCCTGCCTCTTGACCTCTTGACTGACTGGCCGCTGTCATAGAGCAGAGTGAGCCTGTTGTGGTCGTGACAGCACTACTGTGATTGTTGCACCGTATCACTGTTACTAAGATGCATGGAGTGTCAGCATGAGTCTCCTCATCTGTCATCCTCAGGATGACAGTCCCCAGATACTGACCTGCTCCTGTGTCCAGAGGTCACAGGTCCGAACCGTAGACACACAATCTGCACCCACATGAAACTTAAGGTCTAACTCTGAGGTTCAAAAAGTGTACTTTGTTTATGTTCCACATGGTCTATTAAAAAACACAAAATAAAAAATGTGGCAAAGATTTTAAAATGGCGCACGCTTGTAATCCCAGTACTTGGGAGGCTGAGACAGGAGGATCGCAGGTTCAGGGCCAGCCTCAACTTAGTGAGGCCCTCTGCAAATTAGTGAGACCCTGTTTCAAAATAAAGAATAAAAAATAGGGCTGGGGGTGTAGCTGGGAGGTAGAATGCCCCTGGGTTCAATTCCCAGTACTGCAAAAAAAAAAAAGATAACTCTGAGGTTCAAAAAGTGTACTTTGTTTATGCTCCACATGGTCTATTAAAAACACAAAATAAAAAATGTAGCAAAGATTTTAAAATTGGATCTGGACTTTTGCACAAAAGTCCAAATTTCTGGCTTCTCTCTAAAAACAACAGAAATTCTGGGTGGAAGAGCCGTCTCCCTCCACTTGCCAAGCCTGCTGAGTCCCAAAGCACAGCACCGCCCTGCCGGACACGGCCCCCGGGCTGCTTTGATGAGGGCTAGAGGGACTGCAAGAGTCCCGAGGATGGACTGAAGCAGCAGGAGAAAGGGCACCTGGCACTCCTGCTCTTTTAAGGGGTTTATGTGTCTCCCGGCTCAGCTGACTTTATTTGGCTGAACACAGAAAACCCTGGAGGGGAATTGTGATTCCAACTTGCTCTTTGCACAGCTAATTATTTGGGTCTCCCAGAAGGTTGGAGAGAACAATGTCTTCCCTGCAGTGGCAGCTGGACTAGCTCAGTTCCCCTTTTTTACCCTGGGGTCAGAACCCAAGGAGGGGGAGCTATTTGTTTTGGCCTTAAACTAAATCTGCCCAGAGACACAGACAGATGTTCTGACCAGAGACCAGGAAGACTACTGTTTCAATGCCTAGTCAAGTTCCATCCTCGGCTTCTCCTGCAGGCTGCAAACCAAACACATGCATTTATTTTTTTCCTGTTCAAACTGTTTTCTGTACTTTTTGTAAGAAGGAAGCAATATTCAGGAGAAAGACATTACTCTGTGATCAGGAATAACAGCCCTCCTCCCAAATGAGCTACTTCATGTTTCCTAAGCTGATAGAGACACGTGGGGGAGCCAAGACGGATCAGGGAGAGCTCATTTGTACACAGCTTACTAACAAGTGTTTACAACTTCATTTTAATAGGGGATCCATGACAAGTTCCTCAAGAGAAGGGAAACGGGAGAGGAAAATTGCCACCCCATAGTTGTGAGCCCAGTAACAGGGGAGCAACCATTTTGGCAGTGGTCCCAGAGAGGTGGTGCCTACCCCACACCCACCCTAAAGCTATCGTCATCAGCCGCACCATTCCCCCATGTTAAACTGATGTTAACGAAGATCTGTCTGACCCCAAACAGAAGGAAATGACGAGAGTTGGCTCTATGTGCTGCTTTTGGCCTTCCTGCACCTGAGCACATTTTCACTCTTGGCAGTTCCAATAGAGATTTATCTGGAATTCTTATCAACTGGATAAATCTCTCAGTGACAAGGAAAGGTCCATTTTCAGATCCAACTTATGTGGATTGTATGTATTCACTGAATCATGCCATACACAGTTACCGAGCACTTCCTAAGTGTGAGGAAGTGCTGCAGACCTCAGGTAAGTCTAAACAAGGACAAGCCTTGCCCTCAAAAAGTCCAGACGGGGGCACATATTAATCAAAAGATCTGATCAATATAAAACAGACCCTCTGTAAGATGTATAAAAAAAGGCTATTTGGTACCAGGAGGATCTATAAGAAAGAGGTAGTCTAGCTGGGAGTAGGGAATGGAGAGGTGGAGAGGTATAGAACATGTCTTAGAAGAAACAGCACTTGAGCTGAGACTTAAAGCCAGGGGGAACACATAAGTGGAGGGTGCCACATGTGCAAAGGCCCTGTGATGAGACTGAGCAGTGAGTAAAGGCACCGAATAGAGACCACTGTGATTGGAGTGGAGTCTGCATGGATCAGTGATGGAGAGTTGGTAAAGACCCAATGGGTAAGGACCAATAAGCCACTTCAAACATTCTGAGCAACAGAACACCATTTAGAGATTATTTTTAAGCAGGGCATAGTGGTAGTAGCTCATGTGATCAGATTTATGATCTGTAAAAGTAGCCTTGGGTTGGAAAATGGAGGAGATGAAAAGTCAATTCAGATGAGCCAGGTAGCCTGGGCCACCGAGTTCACAGATGTCTAGGCGGGATGGTGATTTGGACTTGGATGAGATTGATACAGGGTTCCTCCTCTTATTGGGCTCTTGGTCCAGTGAATTTCAATGAATGATGTACAGGTACTTCATGAAGGGTATAGGAATATGAAAGTTTATTTGTAAACCAGAGAAAAGATAGAAAATAGACAGAATAGCTCCCACACAGGGAGGGGTTCTTGAATGGGAATAGCTATCGAAGTTCTCAGGAGGTGAGCTTTTATCCCTTCTTGTGGTTCCCCATCTGCTTTTTTGTGATTGGTCAGAATTGTGTCTTGGGGACCCAATATTTTCAGCCCAGTTTTAATCCTTAATTTTAGTCTTCTTTTGGTACTGGGTATTGAACCCAGGGGCATTCTACCTCTGAGCTACACCCCAGCCCTTTCTATTTTTTATTTTGAAATAGGTTCTCGCTAGGTTGCTGGAGGCCTCGCTAAGTTGCTGAGGCTGGCCTTGAACCTGCGATCCTCCTGTCTCAGCTTCCCAAATACTGGGATTACAGGTATATGCCACCATATCCAGCTCTTGAATCTTTATCTTAAAGGTTAGTGGGCTCTTCTAATCTCCTGGTACCACTTTTCTGCACCTCCATCTTCCCCCTTTGATCACAGTTAGAATTCGTTTACACTGATTGTCCTCAGAATGCGGCCTGCAGAAGGGGCTGAAGTTTTATATTAACTTGCACTATCCCTGTATCTACTATTAACCTTCCCTATTTCTGTTCTTTTTTTTTTCTTTTGCAGTACTGGGGTTGAACCCAGAGGCATTCTACCTCTGAGCTACACCCCCAGCCCTATTTTCTATACTTTATTTTGAAACTAGGTCTCATGAAGTTGCGGAGGGCCTCACTAAGTAGCTGAGGCTGGCCGCGAACCAGGATCCTCCGGTCTCCGCCTCCCAAGTACTGGGATTACAAGCGTGCGCCACCACGCCCGGCCTCCTATTTCTGTTCTTTATATAGACAGTTTCCTTTAACTTTTCCTGTTCCTAGGTCGTCTGCCCTGCCTCAATATGATGCTAGAGGTGGTGGAATAAAGTCGACATATTCTAACAGTATTTACAATTAGACCCACCAATGGTCCGGAATTATCTCAGTGGCCCAAACTGGTGCTAACTTTAAATTCAGGAAGACCAAACAAGAAAAGGACCTGAACGTATCTCCACTCATCATCCCCAGTGGCAGGGCACCACCATGCACTCTGAGTGACCGCAGCTCTGTATTTGAACTTACAGATTCTGAGTGAGACTCCACGGGAAATCCATTAGGTAGGCATGGAAGAAAACGCTCACCCTTGTACACTGACGGGAAAGATGATAGCAAGCAGGTTCTCCCTTGAAGTTGGTAATTGCTGCATTTCTACTCCACTGTCATTACTACTGCTCATGATTTTTTAAAAAAACATTTTGGTTAATCAAAACTATGGGTCAATCAACTGTTCCACAGTGACAGCTCCTGTGGTCATAAATCTTTGTTACCGCCCGAAGCTGACATGGTCTCAGTCCACGGGAGAGTAAGCAGCAAAAGACAAATGTTTCTCTTCATTTCCCCCAAAGGGAGTTAAGCAATGAGTAATAAAAGGATATAAATTATTCACAATGCTTTCCAGAAGTTTATGATTCAAGGTTTGGGAGGAAGAAGGGAAGGAGGTGGGGTGGGAAACAGGACTCCAACTGAGCAAGTCTCTTTTGAAAAGGAAAGTGGTTTAGAACCAACTCATCACACACAGGGACTCGAGGCAGCCGTGGACCTTGGTTCTTCCACAGGATGGAACTCTCATTTTTGCCGTGTGTTTGGGTCATCACTATTAAGTTGGTCACTTGAGAAAAGTTCAGTTCCTCCCAGTAAGTTACTCTGGACTTTTGTGAAAATGGGGTAGAAGAGTCAAAGAGATATGAAAGTGGGTAGGAACGGAAGAGTTGCTTGTTAATAAAAGTGGCCTGGATTAGATCTATGGCCTTCTGTCATCGTTTTTAAGAAATACAAGTAAAGGAGTCCAGCTATTTCGAAACTTTGTTCTCTTGACAAAATGAGCTTCCTTGACCATAACGCACATCCACTATTTATAGACCAGAAACACGCATACCGAATCCTCCAGATGTAGGCACTGTACCAAGCCTACTATTAAAGCAGAAAGAATTAAGAACCCCTTCATGACCCAGCCTTGGCTTGCCTTCCTAGTTTTATCTCCTGCTAATTCTCCTTCCAAACTAAGATCACTGTCATTTCATTCTTGCAATTCACAAAAGACCATGCTCCGCTTCTGATCTGGGTGTGTGAACCAGTTGCTCTCTGCGCCAAACCCCACTCCTCGCTCATCCTGTGCATTTTCCTTCCCACCCACCCCTCTTCAGATCTCAGCTGGGATGTTCCTTCCTCAGGACACAAGCTCAATTCCAAACCAAGTCAAGCGCCCTTCCCTGGACTCCCAAAGTGGTCTAGAGAGCATTCAATGAAAATTAGATAAGGTGCTAGATTTTTTATGACAGAGGCCAAATCTTTATCATTCTTATATTGCCAGACCCTATCAAACTATGAGACACAAAATATCCAATAAATATTCACTGAGTGAATAAAGAAATACAATACTTGATGAACAACTTAAAAAAAACACTTTCAGCATAGTTAGTAAAGAAACAACACTTTGAAATATAACACAGCACAGGGAAATAGAAAGTAAATGCCTAATGAATGACAAAATTGGTAGAGACAGCAAAGGTTACCTTTGGCTGGCTTAATAGCAGTAACCACAACTTAATGTGTTCTATGACACATACTATGTTAGTGGTTTTTGTAAAAAAAAAAAAAAACCTGTAACATGATGATATTATCCCATTAACAAACAAGGAACCCAAAGTTTCAGAGAGGTTAGCGATTTTTCGGTCATATAGCTAATAACCAGCAAAGCTAAGATTTGAATTATGAATCCAGGATTTCAAAACACTGCGTATAAGAAGGTGGGTATCTCAGGGAAAGTGAAAACAGGTATAAATGTGAAAAGGCAATTCAGGGCAGTGCACGTCCTATGGATTAGGAAAAAAGACAAAGACCATTTATTTGATGGAACAGGACACTAGAGACAAAAAGAAGGACGTGAGCTCTGACTCGGTTGTTGGGGGCCGGGAGTGTCAGGCTGAGGAACTTGCTTCTTTCCCTGGAGCCCAAGGAGCCAATAGGGGCTTTGAAAAAGAGGAAACATGACCAAAGATGAGCCTTTGAAAGACATATTAGGTAGCAGGACATAAGATAGAGGTAGGGGATGAGACGAGAGTTTGCAAATGAGGTAGCAATTGGGAAGGAAAAACTTTTCCTCTACTGTTTTATATTTGGGGAATGTGGGACCTATAAATTAAATTGACAAATGATAGATTAACAGGAGAAAAAAGTTTATTCATATGCATACATGTCCTTAACAAAATAAATAGCTTGATATTTGGTTAAAGTTAGATGCTTCCATGCCTAACTTAGTAGGAGAAAAGGAGGAGGGAAGAAAGAGCCTTTACAGGAAGAACAATTGGTTGCTTTAGGAAAGACAAATGGGAGATAAGAAAGTATGTAATAATGTTTATTCACGAAAATATGAGGGGTCTTTCCATCTTCGTGGCCATAAAACTCTTCCAGAAAGGAGATTTAGGTAGGTTTACTCTTTTATTTTTTATTTTTAATATGCTTTTATTGGTGCATTATAGTTTCACATCATAATGTAAATCATATTGACAATGACATACATGCACACAGCACTTGGTGCTCCCCCCCCCATTTTCCCCCTTCCCCATACAGAGTACTGAGATTGACGTTGGTATATTCACATATGTACAAATAGTCCATGGTAGTAATTCCATTAATGAACCCCAGTCTACCCCTCCCCTTCCCTTAGGCCACCTCTCTGGCTCCACTGAGGTTTCTCCTCCATTGTCAGGAGTCTCTCTGGTATCCCAGTTATTCCCTAGCTTGTGCATATTAGAGAAAACATATTACTTGGGAGGCTGAGACAGGAGGATCCTGGTTCACGGCCAGCCTCAACTACTTAGTAAGGCCCTCTGCAACTTAGTGAGACCCTGTTTCAAAGTAAAGAATAAAAAAAAAGAGGGCTGGGGGTGTAGCTTGGAGGTAGAATGCATAGAGAGGTATTTGGAAGGAAATTTGCAAGATTTTAGTACCCTTAGTGTTCAAATTTCAGGTGAGTCTCACTCTCTGCTCTAGTTTACTACAAAGGCACATACAATAATCAGGGAGGAAAAAAAGCTATTTTCATTTTGAGGGAATAAAAACCACATGAAGAACAGTGAATATGTTACTCAAAACAGAGAGCTATCCTTCAGGAAGAGATTACACAAATCCCATGCCATGCTTTCAGTTTTGTACTAATTTTGTGTTTCCCAACAAATAAATGTGTAGTCTTGGAAAGAAAAGAATCAGCCATGCACTCCAGAGGAGAAACGGCCTCTGCGTCACCGGCGGGGCCTTGGGAAAGGAGTGAAAACCGGAAGGAGATGGGTCAGCAGGCTGGCCAGTCCCTCTCCTGGAAAGGGGGGTGTCGGGCGAATGGTGAACGGCGAGATTTCCATTCCAACTTCTTGACAACGGCTAATTTTTGCCTTTATTCACATCCATAGCTCAAACCACTTTTGGAACTTTCCACCTCCCGAAAGCAAATGCTGTTGTTTCAAATCCTACCTGTGCCTGTTTGCTGTTAAAACGCTTTGTGAAAGGCACATGTGTCCTATAAAGTATGTTTCCCAACGTTTAACTCTGAGAAATAGTTACTAATCATCTCCCTATTCTATCACCCACAAGAGGGCAAAAGAGGACAAAAGGGAGCCCACAAAGAGTTTAATCCTGAAAGGGAATTTAGTTATTCTAAAACACACACACACACATACACACACACACACACCCTACTCATGTCACTTTAGAGATTTCAAAACAGAGATCTCTAGGTGTCCCGTTGGGCATCTGTCATGCTCCCAGGCCTGATGCTTGTGACAGCTCTAAGAGGAGTGATGTGCACTGGCCCCCTAGGTCCTCAAGAATGCAAAACTTAATCCATCTGGAAGTAATCGTGTTATTGAACTCAGGGTTTTTTATATTAGAACAAATTCTGACAAAACTCAGGGATGCTTCTTGGTCACCGGAAGGTGAGTTACAGGCCTTACAAAGGCGGCTCTGTTCTTTAAAGCGTTTTTATGAGGCAAATCCTTTGCCACAGAGGAAATCTAGGCTAAAAGGGAAAATAAGAAGTTTATGGCCTATTTAAAAAAATAAAGCTGCGGAGTTAGGGATTAAGTTCCAATCCATTAATTTTTTTTATTTCCTGCTTTGGCACTTGCTGAAGATGTGTGGGCCTCTGGCAGGTGATAGTCACATTCAAGTCCAGAACAATCAGACAGAGGAGGGAAGTGGCTGGAAGAGTGAGGTCAGACCTATGCGTATGGATGTTAATTTATACGGGGACCTGGAATTCAACAATCGCACAGGCCCCAGGTAGGGGACAATCAGCTCCCCAGTTGCATTAGGGAGTTCTATTACATTCACGATATTCTGCTGGGGCAGACCTGCCATTCTTCTCCGCAAGGAAATTAATTTCTTGATTCTTCCAGCTAATGTAATCCCAACTCAGTGCTTGGAGTTTTCTCAAGGCACCCCTAGCTGTAATCTAGTCTGGAGTGCCTCTCGTGGGAACTCACATGATCCAGATGGAAATGAGAGGAGAAAGGATAAGGGAAGAGAGTGGGCCAGGAACAAGTAGGTGCCGAGCTCCCCCGGGAACCACTCGCGATGTGTTAAGAGGTTCCATATTCTAAATTCTGCCAAGTGTGACTGTCTTACAATTTCCATAGGAAATTTATTTTTAATCATGTAAGGCCTCTGGACAGGATAAATAAAAGATTACAAGAGAAAGAAACACAGTGATTTCTGGTTGTTTAAAAGGCAACTCAACAAGCCTTTACCAGCAAAAGGGAAAGGTCGGGATCAATAAGAGGGCCTTTCCTTTAGAAGGAGATCTGTTTTCAATTTAACACAAATAAATCCTTATGGTGGGCCTTCTGAAGACCGAAGAAGATTCATATGCCATGAGGGAGCTAGCCTCGCCAGGAAAGTAAAACTTCTCCATTTAATATTCCCCAACAATCTAAAGACACAGCAAGCTTTACCATTCTGTACCCGTCCTCAGCCCTCTGCCTGCCTGATAACCAAAAAATTAACCCACAAAATAAAAACAAACCCTCAAATATAAAGGTGCTACTACTTGGAGATGCAAGTTTATCCCCAAAGTGGCTTTTTGGAGGCATCATCTGCAGTGTCTGCTCACAGGGGTATCCTGTGGAAAAGCTGAGGCTGTTTTGGGAAATACTGCAGGACACTGGGTGTCTCTGATGACAGAGGCAGTTTTAGGGACAAAAGACCTACCCTTGATGATATCTTGGTCAAATTCATCATCCTTTACTCTTTTTATATGCCCAGCTGCCTCTGCCTCTGCCTCTGGCCCCACTACTACCAAGAGAAGTTCTTACTACCTTTTAGGAGACATACAATGGTATGTTTTCCTGTGTCGGCCTTACATTCTTTGACAAATCTGGATCTTTTCTGCAGTGGCACAGTTGCTCGGAACACTTATAGTTTCTACACATAAAGATTCACAATTTAAACAGACAAACCCCGAAGTCCAACAGTTCACCACTGCGCGAATCTTGGGAGCTCTACCTCTCCCGCCTCACCTTCCTCTCAAGAAATCCTATCAGATTTGAGGTTGCCAGGGAGTAAGAAAGAGTTTTAACCTAAATCTGCTTTCCTTTTTAAGAAGAAAAGCAAATCATATGCCTCCTAAAAAAAAACCTGGTGGAATTCAGCATCAAAGTTCTCCTGCGTGGAATGACCTTCTCTAGGCACTTCTTCAACCACAGAAATCCTACCAGCATCTCGAGGTTCATCTAGTCTATGCTCTGAAAATCCTTCAATCTCCTCTCTGGATTCTACTGGAGCTCTCAAACTTTAGTGTCTTCCAGGAGCCAAGAAGGTTGCTTGCAGGATGCAAGCCAATTCCAGGATGAAATATGCATTCACTTCAAGAGTGGTATGGACATGGTGGCTGAAGAGAACCTGCCCTTCCTACAGGGGGCAGCAGCCCATCAGCCCCACATGACAGAATGAGAGAATGCCTTTAGGAGAAGTACAATGGTATTGTTTTTTCTTTGTTGACCTTGTATTCTTTGATAAATCTAGTACCCCTTGCTACCGGATCTCCAGTGTTTCTTGTTTTTGTATTTGTTTTGTTTTGGTACTGGGGATTATACCCAGGAGCATTCTACCTCCAAGCCACACCCCCAGTCCTGTCTTCCTTCCTCCCTCCCTCCCTCCCTCTCTCTCTCTCTCTTTCTTTCTTTTATTATTTTGTGGTGCTGGGGATTGAACCCAGGGGCATTCTACTTCTGAGCCCCCAGTCCTATTTTAATTTTTTTTAATTTTGAAACAGTGTCTCATTAAGTTGCTGAGGGCCTCACTAAATTTGAAACAGCACTCACTAAGTTGCTGAGGCTTCCCTCAAACCTGAAATCCTTCTGTTTCAGCCTCTCAAGTATTGGGATTACAGGCATGCACCATCACACCTGGTTCCAGTGTTTAAAAAGAAGCCAAAACCAGCATTTGATGGAAAATTTCTCCATTTTAAATGCTGGTTCCATTAAGAAGGTTAAGACAAAAACAGAAACTCTGTGATCTGCACTAGACCCACAGAACCAGTCTGGTTTCTACTGAGCACATAGAATTTAGCATTTAGCAACAATTGAGATACTTATAAGAGGTATGGTTTCCCATATCACCAATTAAATCAATATTTTGGAGGATGTAAGTAAATTTATAAGTTAAAGGTAACTTAAAAATAAAGCAGAAGCTGGGTACAGTGGTACACACCTGTAATCCCAATACTTGGGAGACTGAGACAGGAGGATCGCAAATTTGAGGTCAGCCTGGACAACTTAGCAAGACCCTGCCTCAAAATAAAAATAAAATAGGGTTTGGGGTATAGCTCAGAGGTAGCCCTGATTTCAAACCCCAGTTCCACAAAATAAGTAAATGAGTAAGTAAGTAAATAAATAAATAAAACCAGGCTTTAACTAGCTGTTTTCAAATTTAGTTATTTTACATTGTAAATGATATGTAAGGAGGCCCTGTGATGTGAATATTTAGAAAAGAGGGATATTGGTTAAATAAGTTCAGAAACACTGGGTCAGACTGTAAAGCCCCACAGGGCAGGTACAGGATCTTTACTTCATTCAGTACCTATCAAGTATGCTACATATATAGGTTTGAATGGAATCGATTTGGATCTTTGAAGAAACCAGGTTTCAGACAACTAATTCATTCATTAGTAATTTAATGTTTCCATATTAAACATGTAGCGCCAATCAGGTCCAAACTTTCAGCAAAGTGTTCTGTTCTAACTCTTCTAAACAGAGAAAATGCCTGGCCTAGAGCATGCATTCCACACATATTAGTTAAACTGAAAAGAAATAAACAAAAGATGAAACTCAAACTCATCTTGTCTCTGTAGAGTGGAGGCAGAGCTCCGCGGCATGGGCTTCTTTTATCAGAAGCATACCTGCACCCTTTTGTCACATAAACTTATTTGGTTTTCCTTGTTTAATGGGGTGAGTATTGTACAAGGTTTCAGCGCCAGTTTTTCCAACCCAAATTGTCCCTCAGAGGCTCAAAGTACCGACAAAGCACTTCACCGCAGGAAAGTGCAGTCCACATTTGTCTGGCGAATGCAATGCCATTTGAAAATCCTAGTGAGTCTGCCATTTGTCACGGGCACATCAAGCTCCAGGCTGCTTCCACCCGAGAGCGAATCCAACTTCATAAAGAAAAGCGTGCACAGCAAAGCCAGCTAGCAAGATTCCCAATGACCAGAATATGGACATGAGACCCAAAGACTAATACAACATGGATTGGGAGAAGGAGTGTTATGAAGCAGCAGCCCAGAGAAGAGAGAGGGAGGATTTGAGCATGTTTCTGTACTGAAGGGAAAACAACAGGTACAGAGAATAGATGATCTATATTATTGCCTGATTTTATACCAACTCTTGGAATTAGGTGACATTATCCATGTTTTTACAGATGAGAAAACTTGGGATCGGAAAGGCTTGAGCACCTTGTCCAGTCTTACCCAGCCAGTTGTGGCTTACCTGGAGTTTGGCCAAGGCTTCTGGCTGTAAAGGTCAAGCCTACTCGCTACCCATGGCCACCTTCTAATAAGTCAAGAAGAAAATTGTATCATTTGCAGGAAAATGGATGGAACTAGAGAACATTGTGCTAAGTAAGACAGCCAGTCTCAGAAAGTCAGGGTTGTATGTTTTCTCTCATATGTGGAAGCTAGAGAAAAAAGAAGAAACAAAGGGGACTTTGGATAAATGAGGAGAGAGAGCAACAGAATAGTGGAAAGAGATTGGGGGAGGGAGGAAAGAGGGGGTAAATGAGGCTTGAGGAAGAGAATAGTTCATATAATGTTTTGTCCATATATGAAGTGATGTATCACTGTCAATCTCACTAGCATGTACAGACGGGCCCGGAAGAGGGGGAATGGGGTAGGATGCAAAGGATACCAAGTGCTGTGTGTACAAATGTTTGTATCACTTTGAATCTCACTATGATGTAAAATTACAATGCACTAATAAAAGTATTGAAAAAAGTCACCTAGAAAATCAGCTGCATGTAATTAGCTGCGTTACGAAGCTATGAACTGAGGAGAGGTGTTGCTCATTTCTTAACTTAATTTTTGCCCAAGACATAAAAGAAAACCACAGAAAACAACCACAACAATGTCTGTGTCACAGATAGAATATCATCCCTGTTATTATTAGTATATTTTAGACAAATAAATATTAGTGTCCCTTATGAATATATTTGAGATCACTCAAATATTAGAGGAATAAACACTCAACCATATTAAGATAATCTTAAAGGTAAGCTTTTTGTTTTAATTATTGCATAAATGGAAGACATTTTTGTTGAAAAGAATGTTTGTTCACTCAATCACCAAATATTTGGGTGGGGGGATACTGGGGATTGAACCCAGGGGCATTCTACCTCTGAACTATACCCTCAGCCCTTTTTATTTTTTATTTTGAAATAGAGTCTCTCTAAATTGTAGAGGCTGGCCTTGAAACTGTGATCCTCCTGTCTCAGGCATCTAAGTACTGGGATTACAGGCGTATGCCACCACACCTAGCCATCAAATCTTTATTAAGAAATCACCTGGGCCAGGAATTGTTTTGCACTCTGAGGTTCACAGGGGAATGAGACAGAGAAGAACCACCTGGAAGAAACCTACTTTGCTTTGCTTATAGCCAGACTGAGAAACAAAACAAAAGCCGAGGGGGGGGGAGCCACCTATGTTTTGTGATAAATGCTGTAAGATAATCATTCTCTAACACAGCATTAAGGGACTTCTCTGAAGGAGGAGGGGCAGGGAGGGCCTCCCTGAGCTGCTGCTGGTACATGATGAGGGTTAGGTGAGGAGAGGCACCGGGCAGGTGAGGGTTTAGGAAAGAGTGTTCTGCACAGAGGGAGTCTGCAGACAGAAGTGACTGCCACTGTGAGTGGCCACAGCAAGGCACAGCAGGGCGGCAGCACCAGCTCAGAGGCGGCCAGAGCAGTACAGACCTCCACGAGACTTTAACACCCTGAGAGCGGGTCTAAGTTTCATTTCAGGTGCAGTGGAGAGTGGGTGCATGATTTGGTCTTCCCTGGGACCAAAACAAGTGGATCGATGGTTTTATTTTGGATGAGAAGAGGCCTGGCGTGGAAGTGGGAGACTGGGGTGTGGGTGGAAAGAGAGCATTTGGCTCTCTGCTCGATGCCTGTCATCTGTGCTCCAGGCCAGCCTTCCACCTCTCCTGTCTGCCTCAAAGACTGGCTCATACAGATCACAGCCAGGGCTCTCCTGCCTCGGGTTCACCCACTAGGAAGCCGCAGCCAGAGATCAGAAGAGAGGAAGAGAGCGACCAACCCAAAACCATAGGTCCTAGCAGGTGGGCTGTCCCGCAGCTTTTCCCCAGGGTCCCATTAACTCCCCTCCACGCAGCCCTTCGATCTGATCTCCTTCCCCCTTCCTTCCCCTTGGGGCCTTGTGTGATATCAGAAAAGGCTTAGCCAGTGTGGTGGTGCATGGTTGTAATCCCAGTACTTGGGAGGCTGAGACAGGCGGATCACAGGTTCAAGGCTAGCCTCAGCTACTTAGTGAGGCTCTCCACAACTTAGTGAGACCCTGTTTCCAAGTAAAAAATAAAATCAGGCTGGGGGTATAATTCAGAGGTAGAACGCCCCTAGGTTCAATCCCCAGCACTACACACAGAAAAGAAAAAAAAAAAAAGAAAAGAAAAGGCTGTTCTTAGCCTCAGGGTATTAAACTGCACCTTGTGGCTTGAAAATGATACCTTTATTAAACTCTAGTCAAATTACCCAATTTGTGAGTGCCATCTGCTTCCTGTGGGCCCCTTACTGATGCAGAAGGGGAGAAGCAAGGTTTAATATTGGAAAGTTCTGTTGCTCTCATCCTTACCTAATATTCTGTTTTCCAGATGCCGCGTGCTCGTGATGGGAGGGTCATAAACCAGAAAGGTTAGCAAAAGAGCACACACTCCTGTATCTTTTGGGGAGAACCAACACCATAAACTGACCAAGAAGGCCCAAATCATGAGTATAAGGATTCAGAAAACAAAATGAAAATTCATGGTCACCAATATGTGATTCCTTGCCAGTTACAAAGAGCTACTGCTTGGATATTTGGATTTCTGTTTCTCATTCACTCTTTTCTTTATTCAATAAATGTTTAGTCAGTGCCTAGTACTTGTAAGGTGCAGTTTTATGAATCAGATGTAGAGCAGAGACTAGAACAAGAGTGCTGAGGAGTTCACAGTCAGGAAGAGAGTCAGAAAATAAGTATGATCTCACACGCGTAGCAAAACTGGTAACGGAGTACAGAACGGGAGGCTAGGCACATGATTGCTGATTTTTTTTTCTTTTTTTGGTACTAGGGATGGAACCCAGGGGCATTCTACCTCTGAGCTACACCCCCAGCCCTATTTTATTCTTTTTATTTTGAAACAGGGTCTCATTAAGTTGCGGAGGCTGGCCACAAACCTGTGATCCTCCTGTTTCAGCCTCCCACATACTGGGGATTACAAGCGCCACCACGCCCGGTTTAGGATTGCTGAGTTCTTTAACAGCGGTGTTTGTGCAGAGGCCTGCAGGGAAAGATGAAGCATGCAGTGAGGATATCCAAGGAAGCTTGTTCCAGGAGGAGAAACTGCAAGACATGCAAGCAGCTGAAGCTTTTTTTTTTTTTTTAGTGGTATTGGGGATTGTACCAGGGGTATTTTACCTCCAAACTACACCTCCAGCACTATTTTACTTTTTGTTTTGAAATAGGGTCTCACTATGTTACTGAGGGCCTTGCTAAGTTGCCAATGGCCTCAAACCTGTGATCCTCCTGTCTCAGCCTCCCAAGTACTGTGATCACAGGCACATGCTACCACCACACCTAGCTCACTGGTGCTTTTGAGTAACAATAGAAGGCCAGTGCAGCTGGGCAGCTGGATCAGGGAAGGGAGGAAGACACCTGATAGCCGACACGGTCAGGGAAACCGGACAAGACCAGTAGCCCTTACAGAACTTTGGCTTCTATTTTTTTATGTTCATTTATTGGTGCATTGTAATTATACATTTTGATATATGTCAGGGTATGAACATCATACATGCACACATTGCTCATTTAGTCCTCCCTTCAATCCCACCCTATTCCTATGTACATAGGTTTGTGTATGTACATCATGTGCTATAGTGTGTTTCCCTCCACTCCCTGCCCAACTCCCTCAGTTAGGTCACCTTCTTTGTCCATCTAAAGATTTCTTCTTCTTCCCTTCTAAGTCCCATTCTATCTAGCTCCCACAGATTAGGGGGAACATCTGATTTTTTACTCTTATTGACTTACTAATATCACTTAAAGTGCATGATGTTCTCTAGTTCTCTACATTTCCCTGCAAATGATGTGATTTTGTTCTTCTTTGTGGCTGCGTAAAATTCCATTGTGTACATATCCCATAGTTTTGTGATCCATCCATCTGTTGATGGACACCTTGGCTGGTTCCAAAGTTTGGCAATTGTGAATTGTGCAGCTATAAACATAGATACACATGCATTAGTCTGGTAGCTGGGTTTGAGTTCTTTGGGGTAGATGCCTAGAAGTGGTATTGCTGGGTCATACGGTAGGTTTATTCCCATTCTTCTGAGGATCCTCCACACTGTTTTCCAAAGCGGTTGCACTAATTTGCAATTCCACCAACAGCGTAATAGAGTTCCTACTTCTCCACATCCTCGCCAGCATTTGTTGTTGTTTGTGTTTTTAATGATTGCCATTCTAATTGGGGTTAGGTGAAATCTCAGGGTAGTTTTGATTTGCATCTCTCTGATTGCTAATGATGTTGAACATTTTTTCATACTTTTATGGGCCATTTGTATTTCTTCTTCTGTGAAGTGTCTATTTAGTTCACTTGCCCATTTTTTGATTGAGTTATTTGTTTTTTTAGTGGTGATTTTTTTTAAGTTCTCTGTATATTCTAGATATGAGTCCTCTATCAGAGGAGTAGCTGGCAAAAATCTTCTCCCATTCTGTTGGCTCTCTGTTGAGGTTCTTGATTGTTTCCTTTGCTGCACAAAAACCCTTTAGTTTAATGCAATCCCACATATTAATCCTCATTTTAGTTTCCTGTGCCTTTGGGGTCTTGTTGAGGAAGTCTTTACCTGTGCCTATGTGTTGAAGTGTTGGGCCTATGCCCTCTTCAAGTAGCTGCAAGGTCTCTGGTCTGATTTCTAAGTCTTTGATCCATCTGGAGTTGACTCTAGTGCAGGGTGAGAAAGTGGGGTTTATTTCTGTTTTTCTGCATATGGTTAGCCAGTTTTGCCAGCACCATTTGTTGAAGAGGCTATCCTTTTTCCATTGGGTGATTTTAGCCCCTTTGTCAAAAATCAATTGGCTGTAGGTGTGTGGGTTTGTTTCTAAGTCTTCTATTCTGCTCCATAGGTCTATGTTTCTGCTTTTCTGCCAATACCATGCTGTTTTTATTACTATGGTTTTGTAGTATAGTTTGAAGTCAGGTATTGTGATGCCTCCTGCGTGGTTCTTGTTGCTGAGAACTACTTTAGCTATTCTGGGTTTTTTGTTGTTCCAAATGAATTTAAGGACTGATTTTTCTATGTCAGTGAAGAATGACTTTGGTAATTTAATGGGTATTGCATTGAATCTGCAGAGCACTTTTGGGAGAATGGCCATTTTGATATGTATTCTGCCTACCCAAGAGCATGGGAGATCTTTCCATCTTCTAAGATCTTCAATTTTTTTCAATGTTTTGTAGTTTTCCTTGTAGAGGTATTTTACCCTCCTTGGTTAGGTTTATTCCCAAGTATTTTATTGGTTTCTGTTTTTGAGATAAGCCTTTAGGGTTTTAAGAAGAGCAGTAATGGAGACTGACTTTGTTTTAAGAGGATCATTCTACCTGTTGTGTTTGCTATAGTCTGGATCTTGAATGTTCCCCAAAGGCCCATGTTTTCAAGGTGTATTCCATAGCCTGCCACACTATTGGAAGGTTATAGAATCTTCCAGAAGTAGAGCCTACTGAGAGGTCTTAGGTCACTGGAGGTGTGCACTCAAAGGGGGTTGTGGAGCAAGGCCTGAAATCCTAGCACTTGGGAGGCTGAGACAGGAGGATCATAGGTTTGAGGCCAGCCTCAGCAACTTAGCAAGGCCCTCAGAAACTTAGCAAGACCTTGTTTCAAAATAAAAAAAAAAAAGGGCTGGGAGTATAACTTGGAGGCAGAATGCCCTGGGTTTAATCCCTAGCACCAAAAAAGAAAAATTAATTAAAGGGGGGATTGTGGGACCCCGGTCTCTTCCCCTCTCTCTTCTGCTTCCTGGCTGTGAGGTGAACGGCACTGCTCTACCATGTACTTCCCACCATAAGTGATATGTCTGCCACAGGCCCAAAAGCAGTGGGGCTACTACTCATGAACTGTAACCTCTGAAGCGGTGAGCCAAACAACCTTCTCTCTTTATCAGTTGGCTATCTCCAGAATTTTGTTATATTAACAGAAATCTGATAAAGTGGCAAGGGAAGATATTTGGGCAAAAGTCTAGAGCTGAGGTGTTGATGGCTTGGACCAAAGTGGTCACATTTACATCTGACATTTTAGATACTCAAGGGGAGATGGACAGGCACAGGATATATAATCAAGTTTGGAGACAGGGATATGGGGACATCGGCATGCAGCCATGAGAGCTAGTGGGGTGAACTGAGGAGTGAGGAGGGGAGAGGAGACAGGTTCTGAGGACAGAGCCCTGAGTCACCACAGGTCAGCAAAGGAGACTGAAAAGGAATGGCCCCTGTAGTAGGAGGGAAGCCAAGGGAGGGTGCTATCCCCAAAGCTAGCAAAAACAAAATATTTCCAGAAGAAGGTGGTGATGGGCTGTCATGGATTGCTGATAGATCCAATGAGAACAGAACTCACTAGAACAGTGGATTTGGCAAGGAAGGGGACATTGGGCACCCAGATTGATGTACTCTGAGAAGCAGTGAGAGTGATGAGGTAGAATAGAAAAGACAGAAATATTAGGCAGAAAGGAGACATTGGGAAAATAGAGATTTAAAATTTGAAAGTTCATAATCTAACTCCACCCTATAGGGTGTGTTCAGTGGGGTAGAAGCCTTAATGAGTCCACACCCTTAATCTCAATGGCTCCTCTCCACACCTGAGACGCTTAATGTAAGTAGGGTGGGTGAGGAGGACAAAGGTCAGACCCCACTGCCTATCTGTTGCCAGGGAAACTGAGGACTAAGAGGAAGTCCTGCCCTCCACTGTGTGACCCTACCTACCTCCTGCTATAAAAGAACTGCGAAAGCACACAGACGCTCTCTTGCTCGTTTGGATGGATGGACGGACGCGCGCAGGGAGACTTGCTCTCCCTTTCTTAGATGACCCCCAACCTGAATCCCCACCTTTCTTA
>PVJS01011279.1:0-16549 GCA_004027185.1 Glis glis | reverse complement strand
AACCTGTATTCCCACCTTTCTTAAGTTAATTAAACCTTTGCCTTTTTCTGATGGCACATGTTGAAATTCTTATTCATCATGGGAGCCAAGGACCCCTCAGAATTAGCATGTCTCCCTTGACAAGGAGGAGGAGCTCCTGAGGGAAAGAGGCCTAAACAAGTGTTCTGAGGCTCCCTGTCTCAACAGGGAGCGGAGAAAGGTGTGGTGGCTGGAAGGAGTCAGGCACATTTGCTTCCTCTTTCATTCTTTCTTCCATCTTTAAGTTTAGAGATGGTACAGTACCTTGTGTGCTGCCAGGAATGATCTAGTAGGAAAGGAATCAAGCTGGCTGCCAGGCTTTTAGCAGGCAAGAGGAAATGAGCCCCATGCCCACCAAGGCCATAGGCCAGAGTGGGCCCAAGCCTGGCCTAGTCACAGGGAGGTTGGTGAGAGGGTGCTGACGGTCCCTCCTGCCTGAGCTTGGCTCAGGAAAACTGGAAGAGAAGGTCCTGAGGAGAAGCTATTGGAGGCCCAAGGAGGGAAGAGGATAGGCAACCGTCCTAGAGGGCACGCAGGCGCAGTAGGGGCATGTTGGACCTCAACTGCCGATGACGGAAATCCATCAGACATTAATATCCATAAAATATGCTTGTTTAACCTAAAGGAGAAGGGGAAACCAGATAGTCATGTAAGCAGAATGCAAAGGGCATGGCGGCCTGACGTGACAAGAAGGCAACCCAAGCAATGCATGTGGGGGCCTCTCCTCCATGACCTTGGAAGATGCTCCTTCAGGGGCCCCAAGCTCGAAAGCAAAGTGCCTGAAACTGTGTGGGTGTCTCCACTGCCCCCCACAGAAAGGAGCAATGCAGCTAACACAATAACAAATATATGGAAATGGTCTTTATTTTAGATTCTTTCACATTAGCCTTTCGGGCTCTGAGAACGTGGAAAAAATATTCTGAAACCCCACTTATAAAAGCTTTCTTGTAAACTATCTCTGATACATAAAAGGCCAGATCCTAGATACAACTCGAGTGTGGGAGGAGATTAATGACCCCTGACATTAAAATGCAAAATGTCCCGCATGCAAATGTACCTTCCTCTGTTCTTTTGTAATGCAATAACCAGCCAGAATTAGAATTGCAAAAATGCCAAGAGCTACATGGAAATTATGCAACAAAGTGGTTCCACAGTGATATTGAGAAATGGAATACAAAATGAATACAATGGAACAGAGACGGAAGCACTGCTGTGGAGGCATGAGGGAAGGTATGTCCACGCACACGCGTGTCTGAGAGACAGACAGATAATTATTTCCCTTCTCTGTTTCTCTTCTCCCTGAGCAAAACTTAAATATAGACACTACTCTGGTTACACCTCAGTAATGCGACACACGGTTCTCATTTTAGTTCCAAATGATCTTTCACTAAAATGCCTTTTGAAATATTCATCTATAAATATATAGGGGACCTTTTGAATGTCTGACTTTAAAAAAAATCAAGCAATTATTGGCACACATTTTCCAATACTTTCTGATAGTGCTTTCTTCCAATTATGATTTCTTTCGTTCCTGGGCACTACAGAATTCCAGGGTGGCAGGCATCTCTCTCTGGGCTTTAAACACTCGAACTGTGAGGACAGTAGCGAGGGAGACTGTTTCATGCCCTGTAGCTGGAACACACTAAGTAACGCAAACAAGTTTTGAAATAGCATTTCACACTACAGCATCCCGCTGTGCAGACATCCCCAAGGCCTGCATCCACCCCTCATGCCTGCCCTGATTTGCCTTTTTTTGCCACTCCCCATGGCGTGGAACCAAGAAAGAGAAGTTTCTCTGCTTGGCCTATGGGAAGACAACAAAGGAAAGGCGATGTCCAGCAAATTTCTCTTTACTTTTCTACTGGCTCCCATCAAACCTAAGGTAATTTCATATTGATCCTAGAGCCATGTATCCAAAGAGAACTCAGTAACTGTCACAAAGGGAAGCCTGATCAAGGGTAATGGTTGATGCAGGATAGAAGAAATAAATAGGTAGAATGGAGACAGATGGGAGAAGTAAAATATAACTTTGGTATAAGAACTGGGTGCTAAAGTGCCTCATAGCTTACTCCCCAAACACTTTCTCTTTCCTAGGCCTGTCTCTCCCAAATTCTTGGGAAATCTGTAGATCCTAGAGTTTTCCAAAAAACTACAATTGCCCTGTGCACTGTTAACAAGGCAGATAAGATATCTTAAGAAACTTATAATTTAGGGGGCTCCCCAGCTTATCTATTGATCAGATAATGAAGTCCTCATTCAGCCTAAGGACCCTACGGATGACCAGACCACCAGAAACTGCCTCACGCCCACCAGACTGAGGGCATCCTCACCCACCTTCCCATACCGTCCACTTACCATATTTCCTTTAAAAGATGCTTTCCCCCAAAGCATCTCTCTCTTGAGATAGCCCACATTCTCCCTTGAATCTGTATTTCCTACTTTCCTAAATAAACCTTTGTCTATGTCTTTGACTGGTGTGTGCTGAAGTTCTTTTCTGTCACATAAGCCAAGGACCCCGCTGGTCCCGAGGTGGGGGGGTTTCTTCTTTGGGAACTCCCAGGGATCCCTCATGAAATCAACCCCCTCCACATGATAGGGTGAGCTATTTGGTGTGGTGCAGAGAGTAATTGATGTGGCATCAAAACAATTGATGAGGCCCAACAATTGGCCTACAAAAAAAAAAAAAGCTTCCCAAATTCCCTTTGCATCACAAGTGATCAAAAAGCAAAAAGATACTAATTTATCAATGAAGTCATAAGATACTGCTAGGTGGAGCTTCCAAGAAAGCCTGTGGAACAGGAGAGACCCAGGCAACATAAGCAGCTTGCTATCTTTTGCCTTCTGCCCGATGTCCCTCTCTCCTTCCCCAGCCTGGGATATCCCGGGGAGGCACAAGGTCAGCAAAGCCGGCTCGTGACTATGAGAACAAAGGGCACATGGCAAAGCATAACCGAGCAGAAGGATGGAGGAGCTGGGTCCTGGTGGCACTCTGAACTTGTTAAAACATTCTAGGAAAAAGAAACTCTTTGGTCAAGTGACTTACGATGGTTCATTTTATGTTTCAACTTAGTGAGGTCATGGTGTCCAGATATTTGGTCGAACACATCTGGATGCTGCTGTGAAGGTATTTTTTAAATGAGATTAAACATTGCATCAGGAGATTGAGTAAAATGAATCACACCCCCCCAGTGTAAGTGGGCCTCATCTAATCAGTTGAAGACCTTAATAAGAAAGACTGGCTTCCATCGAGGAAAACGGAATTTTTCCAGCAGATTACATCAACAGATTCCCTGGGTCTCTGGCCTGCTGGCCTACCTTGCAGATTTTGGGTTTTCCAGCCTCTACAATCACAAGAGTCAATCTCTTACTCCTCCCAGTCACCTGTTGGTTCCACTTCCCAGGAGAATCCTGACTACACAGGTACACCTCTTCTACCAGTTTTCCGTTCATCACAACTGAATGCAATCTCATCTGGCACGTGTGAGACCTACCACTTCATGAGCTGTGTGACTGTACATATGCTTTTGTGACTCTCAGCCTTCCCATCTATAAAATGGGAACATGAGCGGGACTGACCGCACAGGCCTGTTGTATGTGCTGCATGAGACGGCACGTGGAGAAGTGCTGCGTACTGAGGAAGCCCCCTGTAATGACAGGGTCACTGTGCTAATTCATGGTAACTAGCACTGTGATGCTGTTGTAATTCTTCAACCATAATTCTTCTTCGTTCAGGGTTGCATTTATTTAAAATAGTAATTTTCTGCCAGGTGTGGTGGTCACGCCTATAGAGAGGCTGAGACAAGAGGATAGCAAGTTGAGGCCAGCGTCAACAGCTTATCAAGACCCTCACCAACTTAGCAAGACCCTGTTTCTATATAAAACATAATATAGGCCTGGGGATCTAGCACAGAAGTAGAACACCCCTGGGTTCCTGGGTTCATGTCCCAGTACTGCTACTACTACTACTACTACTACTACTTATAATAATAATTTTCTTTAAATCTGAACTTAAAAAGTCATTATTGATCATTTGGAAGTTCAGAAACACACAAGAAAGAAAACATTCAACTGTCTGAACACCATAGCTACTGGTCATCAATTTTTGAGTTACTGTGTATCAGGCAGTGTGTGAAGCAAGTGAATGTGTTACCTGTACCCTGAGGGGCAGCGACTGCTGTGTAGATAACAGAACTAAGAACTATACTGGGGCACACAGCTAGTCAGTACCCAAACAGGACTCAAACCCAGGTCCGAGCAATTCCAAAGCCCGTGCACTGGGCAGCCTACATGGCAGATGAACTGTGTTCTCTAATAATATATTTCCTGATAATGAATTGCACATGATCAGTAACCCATATGTGAGTAAAACAGTGTATGCACACCGCTCAGCATACAAACAGCTGAAGATTCTAGTGTGATGGGGCTGCTAGCACTCCCGCCACTAGAGCACTGAAATCGGAAATGAAGTTGAAGCCTGTTCCATATTACCTACTCCTGCTAACACTGCCTTTTACTTCAGATAAAGATATCCCTTCCGGTGCCCCCTGAAGTTCATCTGCAGAAGTTCTGGTTTCCCCATTTCAAACTGCCCCTATCCCCATGGTCTTGTTTTCTTTTCCCTTTGAGTACAGAAGGGCAGATGCTATTAACTCCATTTTACAGCTGAAAGAACTGAACTCTAGAGAGGTTGAGTAAGTTGCCCAAGGTCACACAGCAAATTAGTGAACAAGGATTGGAAAGCCTATCTCCTGACCTCCAGCCAGCGCTCTTTCCATTCTGCTGTCTCCTCTCACCTGTCAATCCCACCACCCCGAGGGGCTGGGAGCTGATGAGGCTCACCACCAATTCCTTGGGGCAAAACTGTTGTATCGGGTGAGAACATGTGCACACGCGGCTGCACATATACACACTGTGATGACATCTGCCCAGATGGTTTACAACAGTCCAGTCAAGAATGCAGAAAACGCCCAGGCTGCCTTCCAGAACAGCTCAGAGGGTCACTTTCATCATGAAACAGGGTTTCCTCTGCTGTGGGTACGGGTGGGTGGGCAGGTGGATGGCTGCTGGGTAAAAGCTCTTTTAACTTTGATCACTATTCAACAGTCATAGTGCAAACCGGGGTGGCAAACAGGGATGCCCAAGAAAGGACAGAAAGCAAAGCTCCACCCTTGCCGCTCTGTCGCTAAATGTCAGGGCACTAAACACAGCTCCTTGGAAACCACAAAAATGCAAATTCACCTTTTTACTCATTCTGTATGATGTTGATAAAAAGTAAAGAGCAAGGGAATATTTAATACCAAAAAAAGTGGGTATGGTGGCGCACACCTGTAATCCCAGTACTTGGGAGGCTGAGACAGGAGAATTTCAGGTTGGAGGTCAGCCTAAACAACTTAGTGAGACTCTGTTTCAAAAAAAAAAAATAGGGCTGAGGGTGTGGATGGGAGGTAGAATTCCCTTGTTTCTATTCCCAGTACCACAAAACAAACAATCAAACAAACAAAGCCAGGATGAAATTAAGGTAACTGTCTTAACCTGAAATCAAAGAAAACACAGAGGCCACACACCACACCACCAAGCCAGGTTAGCACCAAAGCCAGGACAGGAGATAGGAACATCTGCGTTCCAATATGAGGCGCTGCCAGAGACTTGCCTCAGTGCTGCTGGTCTCAGCAAGGCAGAAGTTACCTTCCTTTCTCTGGCTGCTTAGATGAGTGGATACCATAAAGCAAAATGAAGAGCTGCAAGATTTGAAGCTCAAGCTGGGCGTGGTGGCGCACGCTTGTAATCCCAGTACTTTGGGAGGTGGAGACCGGAGGATCAGGGTTCGTGGCCAGCCTCAGCTCTCTCTCTCTCTCTCTCTCTCTCTCTCTCTCTCTCTCCTTAGCGAGGCCCTCTGTAACTTTGTGAGACCCGGTTTCAAAATAAAGTATAAAAAATAGGGCTGGGGGCATACGTGGAGGTAGAACGCCCCTGCGTTCAATCCTCGGTATCGCAAAAAAAAAAAAAGATTTGAAGCTCAAAGACAGAAGACTGGCATTGGGGATGGAAGCTCCCAGAAACGGAAGCCAGAAGGCTTCTGAACATGAGGGCAGGGCTGCAGCAGTGGCAGCAACCTCTCATCAGGCAGGGGCAGCGCAGAGGGCTGTACTTCCAGAAGGATGCTGCCTTGAACATCACCGGGAAGCCTCAAGTGTCTTTTTTTCTGCTGCATTAGCAAAAGGAAGTTTAGGGAGTTTTGACGCCAGGAGACTGGCCACCTTCTCAGAAAGGAGTTTGTTGCAAATTCATAGATGTTTAAAATGTGAACCAAATATCCTTTCTAATAAAAGTGAATAGCAGTGTTTAAAATGGAGAGAGAAGTTTCAGCTTAAGTCATTGGGGGCCTGTCCATTCTGGCTAGAGAGTGACATAGTTGGGTAAAGGGAAATCCAGAAAGCAATGAACTGAATATGCTTTCACTAAAACTTCCTGGGGATCCATGTGATCTCGCCGTGCTACCATGCCACACAGAAAGAAACACAATCAAGGATTCAGAAAGTCAGGGATTCATTCACTTCTTTTTTTTTTTTTTTTTTGTACTGGGGATTGAATCAAGGGTGTTCTACCTCTGAGCTATGGGTCTTTCTAAGTTCCTGAGGGTCTGTGATCCTCATTTCAGCCTCCCAAGAGGGGTTCACTTTTGTTGCTGTGGTGGTAGTGGTGGCCTCGTGCATGCTAGGCAAATGCTCTACAGCTGAGCTACATCCCGACCCCGAGGGGTTCCTTCTTAATGAACAGAAAACTCCATGAGATGATTCTCTCCTCGTGACTGCCATTCTAAACAGTGTGTGTGTGTGTGTGTGTGTGTGTGTGTGTGTGTGTGTGTGTATACGCATGTGTGTAGTACTAGGTGTTGAACACGGGGTGCTCTACCTCTGAGCTACACCTCCAGCCCTTTCTTATCTTCTATTTTCAAACTGGGTCTTACTAAGTTATCCTCACTGGCCTTGAACCTGCAATCCTCCTGTCTCACCCTCCCAGTTTGAACATTCTTCACGTGCTTGACCGCTGTCTCAAACACTCTTCCTGCTGGCCCTTGCTCACATGCTCTAACACCCAGACTGGGCTGCCTGTTTTGCTCACTCTCTTCATCTCTCACCTCTTTATTAAGTTCTTAAGCATGGCCTTTCAATTTCTTTAGTGTCTTTCCTGCTTTCTCCAGTTTTGAGAAGCCCTGGAAGTTTACCCAGGCAGCACAAATTCTTCCTCTGTAGAAGCTAGGGAAATGGTGAAGATCATGAATATCCACACCTTAACTATTTGATCCTGTAGCACATGAATACATTTTTGTCCTTTAGATTTCTCTTGTCCTAAAGAAACCCAGAAGGTAAGCCGGGTGCAGTGGCACATGCCTGTAATCCCAGTACTTGGGAGGCTGAGACAGGAGGATCACAGGTTCAAGGCCACTCTCAGCAACTTAGGGAGACCATTAGTAACTTAATGAGACCCTGTTTCAAAATAAGAAGTAAAAAGGGCTGGGGGTGTAGTTCAGAGGTAGAATGCCCCTGGGTTCTATCCCTAGTACTACCACCAAAAGAGAAAGGAAGGAAGGAAGGAAGGAAGGAAGGAAGGAAGGAAGGAAGGAAGGAAGGGAAAGAAACCCAGAAGGTAGCACATTAACAAGGGAGGCTTTTCAAATGGTAGACTAGGAATTCCAGGCCAAGATTGACTCCAAAACCATGGTCTTCCTGTAACATTGAGATGATGATGGGGATCAGGGTGAGGAGACCCTTCTCCTTTCACCATTCTGACCAAGTCCACACTTGTCACTAAGTGCCAGGTACTGGGCAGGTAGAAAAAACACACAGATCCACAGGACAGGAGCCTTGTCCTCAGGGGAGGCACAGTTTAATGCAACATTTCTCAAACTGCATTCCTTAGAACACAAGTGTCTCTTGTGAGAAGTCTACACAGCCCAAATACTTCTGGGAATATGCCATGCTCAATGTCCTTCTAGATAATTTTTATGCCTATTATAATCCAAAATTAAATAATCTTTTTAAAAATTTTTTCCATGTGGTACTGGGGATTGAACCAAGGGCCTCATGAACATGCTAGGCAAGTGCTTACCACTAGGCTACATCTGCAGCCCCCACTCTTTCCTTTACTTTTATTATTTCCCAAATTCATCACTGACCTATTTGCCTTGTAAGACACACATCTTGACATAAGCTTATAAATGTTAACATAGAGAGATCTTCTAACATTTGCTTAAGTCAATAGATAACTAATTGGAATGTAAGATAAAATAAGGATAATGGAAGTATTTTCACATAAAGTAAATTGTATTTCAAACAAAAATGCAAGTGAATCTGTATGTCGTCTGCATGGCCAGACAAAATGTGGACCAAGCATTCTTTCAAATAAAAGTGAATAACGGTGTTTAAAACAGAAAGACATGTTTCAGCTTAAATCATCAGGGGCCTGCCAATTTGGGCTAGAGAGTGAGATTAGTGTAGAGTAAAGGGAAAGCCAGAAAAAAGTTAATCCACTATGCTTTCACTAGAAATTCCTGGGGATCCTGGGGATTCCTGGGGTCCAACATTATGAACGTCTATGAGTTTCTGGCAAATTCCTTTCTGAGAAGGTGACCAGATGGAGAGTATATTTACTCACTACAATTTGTAAGAACAGAGAGGATTATGAAGACAGCACCATGGGGACCCAGTGCTGAGGGTTTCTGTCAGCCAGAGTAAGGTCTCTACCCACTGTGTCTTATTTAATCTCTGCATCTGTTCTATGAGGTACAAGCTGACTATAGTTTGGATCTTAATGTACCCAAGGGCCCATGTTCCCTTTGACCCAAAGGCCAAGGTCTTGGTAGCCAGCCTGTGGCGCTATTTTACCCGTTTCTCCTTAAGAGTTGTTTATCGCAAGTATTTTGTCACAGTGGCAGAGTGCTGACTAACACAGAACTTATATCATCGTCTCCATTTCCCTCAATGAGGAAATCAAGGTTCAGAGAATTTAGTTTGTCTATGATCATGTGCCTGGTAATGGTAGAGGTGGGATTCTAAACCAGACTGTTACACTGAAAGCCTCATGGCTTCCAATTCTAGTCATATATCCCAGGGAAGCTATTGTAGAGAAAGAGGTCCATCAACAGAGACAAGTGTGGTGGCATATGCCTGTAATCCCAGTACTTGGGAGGCTGAGACAGGAGGACAGTGGATAGTTCAAGGCCAGACTCAGCAATTTAGCAAGGCCCTCAGCAACTTAGTGAGACCCTATTTCAAAATAAAAAAATTAAAAAAGACTGGGGGTATAGCTCAGAGGTAGAATGACCCTGAGTTCAATCCCCAGAACCCCCCACAAAAAAAGAAGTCCATCTATCCATCAAAAGAGAAACAGATTAATAAAGTTTGTTATCTTCATATGATGGATGATCAGATGGTGACCAAAGTGATTGTGACTGAGCTCAATCACGTGAAAGCCTATGGGAAGCTCCAGACTGGAATTGCAGCAAGCTCATGCCCTGGTGCATGTTAAGTTGCTGCTGCCTTCTCAGGCCTGCTAAGAGACAGAGCGCTTAAGGATGGGATGCCAGGGGATCATGTGACCTAAGATACCCAACCTGAACTGTGTTGTGTTATCCACTTGTCCTAAATGAGGTGCAGCTATTAGCAACTCTTTGCTATCAAGTGGACATAGATAACGTGATTGCACCATTGTGTCTATTCCTGCTCTCCCTCCCTAACCAAAACCTGAAACTCTATGATCTTCAACTGAAGAAGAAAAAAGCAAAGCCTGCTTTATAGATCACGCTGCACAAGAAGCTCGCACCAGCCTGCAGTGGACCTTGAAGATCACGACTCCGCCTGAGGTCAGCTGCACCAAAGCAGAGTGGAGAAAAAAGTCCATGTGTGGGTAGAATTTCTTAGGGTCAGCTCTGCCTGGAAAAGAGACAATCTGAGGTATCATGCCATATCAACTCATGTAGGGGTCATACATTTGGAAGGAAAAAAGAAAAGTTGAAAGGGAAGAAAACAAGTGTATCTAGGGTTTCTCAAACTTCACCCAGAGAGTTGAAAATATATCTCATTGAATGTAGACCAGAAGGTCCCAGTGTGGAGAAGGTGCTTGGTGATTAGGGAGGCAAGATGACCTGCTTCTTTCCCTGTCAACATGCATTTGAATCCATGTACTCATAAGGGCTGTCTAGAAGCTGAGATGGCCAAGGACAGAGGTTTGGACGGTGTTGGCTTCACAACAGAGACTCCACTTCACCAACTCTGGCCAACCACTCAACTCCCAAATGTCCAATTTGCCAGAAGCATAAGTAAGCAATTCTGGTGGCGACTTTTACTGTTCATTGAATATTAACATGATCCCCTACATTTCCCTGATTAAGGTGGAGCATGTGACTGGTGCTGGCCAATGGACTATGCTCAGACTAAAACTTGCAGCTAGCCAGGTTTGGTGGTGCACTCCTGTAATTCCAATACTTAGGAGGCAGAGACAGGAGGATAGCAAGTTTGAGGCCAGCCTCAGCAACTTAGTAAGACCTTCAGCAATTCAGCAAGACCATTTCAAAATTTTAAAAAGTGGGGGGCAGAGGGGAGCTGAAGGTGTAGCTCAGAGGCAGAATGTTCAATCACCAGTACCAATAAATAAATAAATAAAACTTGTAGCATATGCAAAGAACTCCCCAGCTCTGACTACATACACCACTTGACCTGCGCACCATGTGACGAGGTCAGAGAATGTTACGTTGCTCAGTTACTACATAAAGGCAACTGCCCTGAACCACCTAGGAATTTGTATGAGTAAGAATTCACTTTGGTTGTGTTAAGATCCCAAGGCTCATTTATTTATCCTATATCCTACCCTGTCCTATTCTGGTTAACATATCAACCCTGAACCAAAGGTACAGAAAAATGTCCAGAACAGACTATCCAGCCCCCTGGAAACATGTTGTGTATATGGACCCCATCTATCAGAGAGGAGATGAAAATGTGTCCTTATTGGAAAAGTATATTTCCTTCCCTGTTTGCCATGTTTTTGCTACTAACTTTGGAATAAAACTATTCACCTTAATAGCCTCCCACAGAAGTTGTGTTGTTTTCGCACCAGGCCAGTTCTACAGCATGGTATTGGGCACCTTTCCCAGAAGCTTACCCTAAAGCCTACTTCTCTGGGACTACCAATGATCCTTTGCAATGCCTCCTATCTATTAATAAATTCCTTTTCTATGTAAACTAGCCAGAGCCCATTCTGTTGTTTGCAATGAATACCCCTGACCACATTTTCCGTCTCCCACTTCCAATATCCAGGGAAATAATTGTTCTGGTCATTTAACCTGACAGTGCCCTCTCAGGTAATTCTAATCTAGCAATAATTTTCAGTGGGATCTCCAATGCACTCCTGTACCTCCCAGCCATAAGGAGTGAACGAGACTCACTCTTCATTCCAGAATCCCCCCTGCATTTCTTTTCCAACTCAATCTTCTCTCTTAGCCTAAGGCTGGCCTATTTACTGATGAAATATACTTTCTTGTCAGTAAACAGAGCAACATCTTTGGCTGAGTCAAAAGCCTAGCTCTTCATCCATCTTTCAAGTTGGAAGCACATTCCTGGACACACCAGTGCTTTGAATCCAATATTTATCTAGCCATCCCACTCTTCAACAATCATTTTTCTGCTTTTTTGGGTTACACTTTGCATAGTAATACGGTCTTTTTAGCAAACTCCTCCAGCCTGTTAAGAAATCTGTCAGCATCATTTCTAAACAGGAACTGAGTGGCCTGCATATTAAAGCAGGATAGAATGCCAGGAACTGTTCCATTTGCCAGGTTGGTCAGGGATTCCTTAACTCTGGCTAACTGTAGAAGCCTCCACAGCATATCTCCCTGGAGGAGGGTCTCATTGCCCTCCCCGGCTCCCAGGTGAAGAGGAAGGGGGAGCTAGGCCACTGAAGAATGTTGTTTTAAAAGTGCTAGTGTTGAGCCAGGCATGCTGGCACATGCTTGTAATCCCAGGAGGCTGAGACAGGAGGATTACAGGTTCAAGGCCAGCCTCAGTTACTTAGTGAGGCCCTCCACAACTTAGTGAGACCTTGTTTCAAAAACAAAAATAGGGCTGGTAGTGTAGTTCAGAGGTAGAATACCCCTGGGTTCAATCCCCAGTACCAAAAAATAAAAAAGTGCTAGTACTGAAATAATCATCACATGGGAGGGAAAAAGCACATTTCTTGAAGCTGTAATTAAAAAGAGATTTAGATCCAATGTGCAAATTCCCACAGAATCCTACTTAGTTCCCTTATCTATGTCAAAGCAAACTTAGTTTCACATCAATGGTGCTTCTCATTTATCTTAGTGCTGAGGATTTATTTCTTATGCAAAACCATTCATTTCTACCAGCCTGGAATTTTTTAAAAAATCACATTCTCTTCTTCACGAATTTCACTAAGCCAAGGTGTCATCAGACTGAAATCTGCAGACACAGTTTTGGGTCTTTTCTGCAGGCAACTCAAGAAGAGCGCCCAGTCCAGGCAGCAGCAGATTAGCATGACTGCTGACAGATTCTTAACAGCATTGGAAAGAGAGAAATATAGGCAGCATTTAACGATTGACAGAGTTCTGCTCTAAGCCAAAGTTGAACCAAGAAGTGTTTAGACTGTACCGTGACTATCTGTGGCCTGGAAACTTCATTCTTAGGGAAATAAAAGATACAAGTGGACCATGGAATCATTTTGCCCCCAGGACATGTACACAGGACCTTGGCTAAGAATCTGATACCAGGAAATATCCAGATAATCTCTAAGATAGAAACTCCACACTCAGATGACAGATTAAGTGGATTACTTAAATCTCATCTGTATTAATAGTAGTAGTAGTGAGGTAGAGTAGAAGAAATAAAAGAAATAGGTAGAAAGGAGACAAACAGGAAAGGAAAAAGGGACTGTAACTTTAAATCTAAAAACGCCATTAACACATTCACCTCCACTACCCAGGCCTATTTTCCTCCAGACCTGAATTCTCAAAAGGTCCAATACGTCTTAGAGTATATACTTTGTTAGGTTATAGAATGTATTTTTAGACTGATCAAAAGAAGTCTAGAGAATGATATTGTTCAAAGCCCAATGATGTGGGTACCAAGTGCTATCTATCAACTAGATAATGTCAACCTGAAAACTCTAAGGACCAGACCACCGTCACCTGCTCTGTGCCCCAAGATGAAAGGAATTAAACTCATTAGGCTGACACCATCCCCCACACCTCTCATGCTCTCCAGTTTCCTTTAAAAGAAGAGCCATGCACCCCCCAAGGGTCTCTCTCACTCTGGAGATGTCCCTCATTCTCCCTTGAATGTGTATTTCTTGCTTCCCTAAATAAATCTCTGTGTCTGACTGGCTCATGCTGAAATTCTTTTTGTCATGTAAGCCAAAGATCCCCAAGTCCATAGTTGCATTTCCCTTTCTCCCCCACCAGGAATTCCTCTGGACCCTTCAGGGAATCAACCCTTCTCCCTGTTACAGTAGTAGGCATCACAGAGACATAATCAAAATCTGAGCAGATTAAAAAAAATCAACTTATCTACAGAATTTCAAAGGAAAATAATGAGGAAAAGGCAAAGTAAAAGAGTTAAACGTTATTCATATGTAATGAGGGAAAGGCAAAAAGAAAGAGATGAACAGTTATGATCTGCATCATAATGCTCAAAATCAAAGCCATGTCAAAGTAGTTGAAACCCTACAATTAACCCCAGGTCAACACCAAGAATATCTATTTATTAGTGCACTTTCTAGCTCTGTGTCCAATTAGGCCCCAACAACTCCCTGGACTTTATCCCCCTGATGGTATGGGTGTCTAATACCTGTCAATGCAATTTTCTTGATTGCTAATGAGACACTCCTTGTTCATTCCATTAGTCTTCATAATCACTGTATTAAATCATTCCTCTGGTGTTTTCCCCAGCAACCATTTGTGAGCCATTACAGCATTTCTGTTTCCCCTGTTTCTCAGCTCTAAGCTGCCAGTGGCCATTTGGTACTTTATTCTTTTTTTCCTCATAAATTCAGCCATTCCAGCATCTTGCAAACAACCTTGAACTTCCTATCAAGCTATCTAATTAAGCCACAATATCATCAGCCTCTGGTTTACAAGCTAATCATCTGATTCCCTTTTGTTAAACTATTCGCCCTTTGGCCTCATGGTTTTATTCACATGGGAACTAGATTATAGCTTCCCAGACTAAAGCCACAGTGGAATTGTTGTGACTTGTTACAAGTTTAATTAATGCCAGATGATGCCAGTCCAACTTCTAGCTTAATTCCGTTTCCTTTCATAAAGCTGCTCTATCATTTTGTTTTCAATAACTTCCTTGATTAGTATTTTTCCAAGTGTTTCTAAACTTATTCCTCCTATAGAATTAAAACATTCCTACTGGATGTGGCTGCTTACTTTAAGAATTTAATGCTCCTCAGTATCTTTCCAAATTAAGGTCAGAATACTATAGTGATACATGCTTATCTAGGTTTATAGCAGCACAATACATAGTAGCCAACTTATGGAACCAACCTAGCTGTCTTTCAACAGATGAATGAATAAAGAAAAATGTGGGATATACACACAATGGAATTTTACTCAGCCAAAAAGAACAAAATTATGTCATTTGCAGCAAAATGGACAGAACTAGAGAATATTATGCTAAGTGAGATCAGCCAGTCTCACAAAGTGAGGGTCTTTGTTTTTTCTCCATATGTGGAAGCTAGAAAGAAAATAGTAAACAAAAGGGACTTCAGATAAATGAGGAGAAAGACAGTGGAATAGGGTTAGAGAGAAGTGGGAAGGAGAAAAAGAATGCTTGATGAAAGAAGCAGTTCATATAAGGCTTTGTCTACATATGAAGGCATCACTACCAATCTCACTTACATGTATGGGAAGGAGTGGGGCGGGACGCAGAGGGGAACATGTCAAGTGCTGTGCACATGTATATCTGTATCACATTGAATCTCACTATGATGTATGATTATAATGCACCAATAAAAGAACTTAACACTCAAGTGCTAAGCGTTTATGGCTACATGTTTGGTGAATGAGCATAAGGAAGAAATGAAAATGGTAAAATTATCTTTGTGATGACCTCATAATGGATAGAACAAAGTATATTTTATAAAACTCTTTCATGTACCTGACTTCATTTGATCCTTAGGAAGACTCAGGAAGCTGGGCAGAGCAGATATTACCATGCCCATTTTTTACAGATCAGTGGTTTCCAAACTGTGTCAGTACAAACCAAACCCATGATGCTATTTCAACCAATACAGGCCCTTTCATACTGTTTTATTTTTTAACACATCTAGGGAAGATCATTTCAACTAAACCAAGGGTATATGGCACATAAATAAAGTTTGAAAGCCTTTCTTATAGGGGATGGAACCTAAGCTCACTACAAGTGTGAGTTTATTAAGCACAAACAGGTAAATATTGAAAAAGCAGGGTCAATAATCTGGACTTCCTGCTCTCTAAAACGGACATTTGTTTCCAATACAGTTACATTCCCCAGGAGGGAGAGAGCCAAAAGAATAGGGAAGGTACAAGTGAGCTCATTCTCACCAGTTTAACACCTTGTACAATAGCCATCTTGCTGACTGGCAAGTTTTAGGCTCCAGACAAGCTAGATTTCACTTACTGACCCCTGGAGTTACCCCTTTACCCATGAGCCTACCATATGCCAACCACTGTACTACACGAGGGCCCAAAAGCACAGAGAAGAACCAGAGACTGTTTCTCTATCCGACAAGAAGCATACCAGTGGGACCTCCATGAAGGAATTGCAGACCCAAAGGACCATTGCTGAAAATGGAGAACAAATGGCCCACCAAGTACTGAGGAAAGGCAGATTACCCTCTGGTTGCCATTTGTGTCCTGTCATCAGGAAGCCCTGACAAGAAATTCGGTAGTTCCAGAATTGGGACTACCCTGCCAAGGGCCAGGGATTGCTGAATCATCCTCTGCAAGTTACTGCAGTTCTCTGGTGGCCCGCTCCACCCAGATCTCTCTTCTTCCAGGTTTGGTAAATGCTTCCTACCCTGTGTTAGTCAGCTTTTTATCACTGGGACAAATATCTGATAAAATCAACTGAGAGGAGGAGAGGTTTGTTTTGGCTTCTGGTTTCACATGTCCATGGTCAGCTGGCTCCAGTGCTTTGGGCCTGAGGTGAGGGAGAACATCAGGGCAGAAGGGCATGGTGGAGCAGAGCTGCTCAACTCACAGTGGCTGGGAAACAGAGAGAGACAGAGAGAAAGGGGCCAGGGACAAGACACAGCCCCCAAGGGCATGTCCCTACTCCCTCTGTATTAGACAGGGTTCTCTAGATTAACAGAATACACAGAATGAGTATATTTTTAAAAAAAGGGATTTATCAGATGGCTTACAGTTTGCAGCAATGTAGTCCCAGGTTCTGACTGCACGTGGAGGGTCAGAGGAACCAGTAGCTGGTCAAACGGTCTAAGAGCTGGAGTCTTAGGATTGGAGCAACCACTAATTCAG
>PVJS01011278.1:0-46097 GCA_004027185.1 Glis glis | reverse complement strand
TTGTAATCCCAGTACTTTGGGAGGCGGAGACCGGAGGATCCAGGTTCGCGGCCAGCCTCAGCTCTCTCTCTGTCTCTGTCTCTTCCTCTCTCTCTCTCTCTCTCTCTCTCTCTCTCTCTCTATACTTAGTGAGGCCCTCCGCAACTTCATGAGACCCGGTTTCAAAATAAAGTATAAAAAAATAGGGCCGGGGGCATAGCGCGGAGGTAGAACGCCCCCGCGTTCAATCCCCGGTACTGCAAAAAAAAAAGAAAAAAGAAAGAAAGAAAGAAAGAGGATTATAGCAGATACAATTAAATTCATTAGAAAATATTTTCAAAACCCGTATGTCAATAAATTGGAACATCGAGAAAAAAGGACAAATTTCTGAACACGTATGACATACCAAATTTGAACCAAGCAGATATAAAAAACCTATAAAGAATAAGCAGTAAGATTGAGGCAGTGATTAAAAAGCCTCCAAAGAAAATCACAGAGCAAATCAGATCTACTACTGAGTTGCCCTAGACTTTCAAAAAAAAACTAATGCCAATGCTCCTGAAAGTATTCCATAAAATAGAAAGAGAAAGAATACCAAGCAAATATTAAAAATCTTATAAATAATTAGCAACAATATTGAAGCAGTAATTAAAAAACCTCTAAACAAAGAAAATCCCAGTGCCAGTCAGATCCACTATGAATCCCAATGCTCTTGAAAGTATTCCATGAAATAGAAAGAGAAAAAATACTTCCAAACTCATTCTTCAAGGCCAATATTATCCTGCTACCAAAACCTGATAAGGATACACACACACACACACACACATACACACACACACACTCATAGGAATACCTAGGAATAAACCAAACTAAGGAGGTGAAAGGCCTCTACAATGAAAATTTAAAAACAATGAAGAAAGGAATTGAAGAAGACAACTAGAAGATGGAAAGACCTCTCATAATCATGGATTAGAAGAATTAATATTGTTCAAATGGCCATACTATTAAAAGAAATCTACAGATCCAATGCAATTCCCATTAAAATACAAATGAAATTCTTCACAGAACTAGAAAAAACAAAAGACCCTGAATACTCAAAAGCAATACTGAGCAAAAGAGCCATGCTGGAGACCTCACAATACTTGATTTCAAAGTGTACTACAGAGACATAGTAGCAAAAACATCATGCATGGTATCAGCATAACAACAGACACATAGAAAAACAAAATAGAATAGAGAACCCAGAAATAAATCCACACATCTATAGCTAACTTATTATTGACAAAGGTGCCAAAGATGTACATTGGAAAAAAAGATAACCTCTTCAACAAATGGTCCTGGGAAGACTGGATATTCACATGTAAAAAATTGAAACTAGACCCTATTTCTCACCTCATACAAAAATCAACTCAAAATGGATCAAAGACCTTAATGTAAGACTTGAAACTCATAAAGTACTCTAAGAAAACAAAGGGGAAACACTTCAAGATATTGGCACAGACAATTCCCTTAATAGGACTCCAGTAGCTCAGAAAACAACAGCAAGAATTGACAAATGGGATTATATCAAATTAAAAAGCTTCCACACAGGAAAGAAAATAATAACAGAAGTAAGGAGATAAACTGCAGAATGAGAGAAAATATTTGCCAGCTATTCATCTGACAGAGGATTAATATCCAGAATATATAAAGAACTCAAAAATCTTAACATCAGCCAGGCATGGTCATATACTCTTGTAATCCCTGTACTTGGGAGGCTGAGACAAGAGGATCACAGGTTCCTGGTCAGCCTTAGCAACTTAGTGAGGCCCTCCACAACTTAGCAAGCCCCTGTTTCAAAATAAAACTAAATATGCTAAGTGAGATGAGTCAGGCACAAAGAGTGAAAAGTCGGATGTTCGCCTTAATATGTGGAAGCTAGAGAGAAGGAGATTTAGAAGGGACTCCAGACAAAGATGAAAACTTTAGATGAACAAAGAAGATGACCTAACTGAGGAAGTTGGGAGGGGGTGGAGGGAAACACACTAAAGTGCATGAGGTATATATCCAAACTTAAAAAGCTCAAATCACTGTGCAAAGCACTAAAGGGAGGGAACGGGGAGGGAATGGGGTGGGATTTGAGGGAGGGCTAAATGGGCAATGTGTGCATGTATGATTCTTCTAACCTGACACCTATCAAATGTATAATTACAATGCACCAGTAAATTGATATAAATAAATAAAAAAAATAAAAACAAGTAAGTAAATGGAAAAAATAATTAAAAAAATAAAAAATAAAACTAAATAAAATAGGGCTGGAGTGGAGATCAGAGGTAGAATGCCCCTGGGTTCAATCTTCAGTGCAAAAAAAAAAAAAAAACACTTAACACTAAAAGAACAAGTAATAGAATAAAAATTGTGTAAATGATCTGAATAGGCACTTCACAAAAGAAGAAGTACACACAGCCAATAAATATGTGAAAAAATTCCCAATGCATTTAGCCATCAGGGTTTGGTTTCATCTAGCCATGAAACCAAGAGTACATTGAAATCTCATCCTACCCCAGTCAGAATGGCTGTTACCAAAAAACAAAAAGTAACAAATAGTGGTGGGGATGTAGTGAAAAGAAACTCTTATTATACTATTGGTGGGAATGTAAATTAATACAGCCACCATGGAGAACAGTATGGAGATTTCTCAAAATCTAAGTGCAGCCACTATGGAGATCAGTGTGGAGATTCCTCAGAAAACTGGAAATGAATCTACCATTTGATCGAACTATACCACTCCTGGGTATCTTTCTAAAGGGACTGAAATCAGAATATTATAGTAATACATGCATATCCATGTTTATAGCAACACAATTCATAATAGCCAAATTATGGAAGCAACCTAGATATTCATTGACAGATGAATGGATTACAAAATTATGAGATATCCATATAATGGAATTCTACTCAGCAATAAATAAGAACAAAATTATGTTATTTTCAGGAAAATTAATGGGCCTGAATGACATTATGTTAATTGAGATTAGCCAGGCACAGAAAATGAAGGGTCATATGTTTCCTCTCATATGTGGAAGCTAGGGAGTAACTGGGATACAAGAGGGACTTTATTTAATGGAGCAGAAATCCTAGTGGAGCCAGGGAGGTGGTCTGGGGGTAGAGGAAGAGAGAAAATTAATGAAGGAAACACTTCCATTGCCATTATGCACACATGTGAGAATACCAATGCCAATCTCAATATTTTGTATGGGGAAGAGGGGAGTGGGGAGAGAGCCAGGGGAAAGCCCACCAAGTGTTGTGTACATGTATGTCACTATCACTAGGAACTACATTATGATGTGAAACTATAATGTACCAATAAATGCATAAAAATGTAAATAATATCCACACTAAGCACTAAAAAATCTAAAAACAGAACTACCATATGATCCAGCTATATCACTCTTGGGTATTTATCCAAAGATGAAGTCAAAATACAAAAGGCCCACCTGCAGGCCCATGTCCATTGTGGCACTATTCACAGTAGGTAAGATATGGAGTCAGCCAAGGGGCCCACGAACAGATAGCTAGATAAAAAAAATATGGTATATATACATAATGGAGTATTAGTCATAACAAAGAATTAAAGCATGTCATTTGCAGGAAATGGATGGAACTGAAGGACATTGTGTTAAGTGAAATAAGCCAGATGCACAAAGATAAGCATCAATACATAAATATGAAATTTAAGACTTCCCTGAAACTAAAGATTATTTCAGCCTATACACTTTAAGGGAATATTAAATTGTTCTCATCTGTTCTTAAAAATTTGATACTGAGCAAGATTTAGCCAATCAAGACATGGCTTGAAAAACTGCAGCAGTAAACAAACAAACACATAATTGTAGTGATTATTAAATCTTATTAAATCTACCCAACCACAGAATGAAGACTGAAACAAAAATTAAGATTATGAGTTTAAATCCAAATGTAAATATTATAATCTTCACTAATTAGAAAACTGGCCCAAACTTTGGGGTACTGGGATTCTACCTCCAAGCTACACCCACCCCAGCCCTTTTGAATTTCTTAGTTTTTGAAACAGGGTTTAATTAGTTTACTGAGAATCTCACTATGTTGCTGAGGCTGTCCTCGAACCTGTGATCCTCCTGTCTCAGCCTCCTGAGTGCTAGGATTACAGGTTTGTGCCACTATGCCTGGCTCTGACCTACTTTTTAACAAATAAAAGAGTAAATATAAAAGTGTGTTCAACAGTATAGAGACAAATGTGGCAAAGTATTTTTAAGCCTATGAAAAGAGAGAATCTAAAATAACAAAACAAAACAATCAGTCCTATCAATAAATGTAATGAGTCTAAACTCACATAGTGGCATAAAAACACTATCTATATAGATTATAAAGTAAAAATTCTATGCCAAGTTAAAGGGGAAAGTCATTTCAGGTGAATGCTAACAAAAGGAAAGCAAGGTGCCTGACCAATATGAAACACAATGTCACTACGAAAGAAGATGACAAAGAGCCTTCCTTCCAAACATTATATTTCCTCCTATAAGCATTATACTCAGATCATCTTGCCAGAGAATTCCAACAAATTAAAAAATAACGGGAGCAAATGTGCTATATAATCTATTCCAGCACATTAAAAAAAATAATGACCTGAATGTGGTGTTGGTTCATGACTGTAATACCAGTACTTAAGAGGCTGAGACAAGAGGATCTCAGGTTTGAGGCCAGCCTCAGCAACTTAGCAAAGTCCTCAGTAGCTTAGTGAGACCCTGTTTCAAAAATAAAAATAATAAAATAAAATAGGACTGGCAATGTAGCTCAGAAGAAGAACGCCCCTCAGTTCAACCCCAAGTACCACGAAAAAAAAATGGAAGAGCTTAACATCAAAACATGCACACATGTTTCTGTAGGGCTACTCAAGAAACGACATTGAGGAGTATTAGGTACCAGGAGAGAGGGGTGTTGGGAGAGGGGCTCTGTTGGATATCATTTACTACAGATGGAAAAATAATACAATTGAATAAAATTAAAGTAGACTATAGTGGTCTCATTTTCGACAAGGGGCACTTTCACCATAAAAAGACTAAAGGAAGTCACATCCTCTTTCAAACCCCAAGACACCCCTTTAACCTGTTTAACTAGCAGTAGTTAACTGGCAAGGCAGCGAGGCCAGGAGATGGTGGTCCTAGTGGGCCAAATCTCTGAGGGCTCCCTAGGCTCCAACAAGTGGAGATAGTAATAGTGATGGTGATACAAAAATCACTCAATCAGGGCCATGCCCAGCTGTGGGATCCCCAGGCAATCAGCCATGCAAACAGAAGGGATACCCTCTCTATCAGCAGAGATGCATTGATGATGAACCTAATAGAACTTCAGTGTCTGGGACCCTCCCCTACCCAGGACCCTGGAAGGTGGGGGAGTTGTAGGGAGTTTAGAGTGTTCTAGAAAAGGTGGAAAAACCAGACAGCACTGAGCGAGTATTTCTCACCCCAAAGAATCTAAAAAGAAAAAGACCCTAATCTTCAAAGATTCTGCAACTTGTTGTGATATGTTTCCTTATTCTAAAGAAATATCTACTTTTTTTTTGCCTCAGTCTATTCAGGCTACTCTAATACAATACCATAAACTGGGTGGCTTATAAACAACAGAATTGTATTTCTCATAGTTCTGGATGCTCCAAGTCTGAGTTCTGGTGAAAACCCTCTTCTAGGTTCATAGTTAACCATCTTCTTGCTGTGTCCTCACATGGCAGAAGAGGTCAGGGAGCTATCGGAGTTCTCTTTTTGTGGGTGTGTGTTTGGTACTGGGGATTGAACCCAGGGGCATTCTACCTTTGAGGCACACTCCCAGGCCTTTTTATTTTTTGTTTTGAAACAGGGTCTCACTAAGTTGCTAAGATTGGCCTCGAAGCTAGGATCCTCCTGTCTTAGGCTCCCAAGTATTGTGATTATAGGCTTGCACCACTGTGCCCAGACTTAGTCCTCTTTTATAAAGGCACTAATCCCATTCATGAGACTCCATCCTCATTCCCTCATCATCTACTAAAGACCCCACATTTGAATAGTGGAACTATGTTTCAACATAGGAATCTTAAGGAAACACATTCAGTCTATAACACCCTTGCAAACTCATGTCCTTCTCACAAGCAAAGTACATTCATTTCTAACAGCCCCCATAGTCTTAACTCATTTTAACATTAATTCAAATGCCTAATGTCTCATCTAAACATCATCTAAATCAAATACAGGTGAGACTGAAGATATAACTCATTCTGAGGCAAATTCCTCTACAGCTGTGAACCTGCCAGGCGTGGTGGCGCACGCTTGTAACCCCAGTACTTTGGGAGGTGGAGACCGGAGGATCCGGGTTTGCAGCCAGCCTCCTCTCTCTCTCTTTCTCTCTCTCTCTCTCTCTCTCTCTCTCTCTCCCTCCCTCCCTCTCTCTCTCTCTCCTCACCCGGTTTCAAAATAAAGAATAAAAAATAGGGCTGGGGGTGTAGCGTGGAGGTAGAACACCCCTGCATGCAATCCCCGGTATCACAATAAATAAATAAATAAATAAAATAAAATGGTGTAACAGGCATAGGAGAGACATTCCCATTCCAAAAGGGAGAAATAGGAAAGAAGAAAGGAGTGACAGGTCCAGAGTAGGTCTAAATCCAACAGTGCAAACTCCATTAGGCCTAACGGCTTGAGAGCAATCCTTTCTAGCTTGATTCTCTGCCTTCCAGGCGCAGATGGAAGCCCCACCTTCAGAATTTACAGGGGTGGAGGTCCTGCCCCTCCATTTCTGCCCAGCAGCCCAGCAGCGATTGCACCTGGGGGGTTCTTCAGCATGGCCTTGCCCCCATGACTCTGGACAGAGGCCACCTATTGAAATCAGGACAATGGCTTCCCCTGTTGAAAACAAGGAAGAAAGCCAGGTGTGGTGGCTCATGCCTGTAATCCCAGTACTTGTGAAGCTGAAGCAGGAGGATTGCAGGTTTGAGACCAGCCTCAGCAACTTAGCGAGGCCCTCAGCAACTTAGTGAGATCCTATTTCAAAATAAAAAGTAAAATAAGGCTGAGGTGTAGCTCAGAGGCAAAACACACCTGCGTTCAATCTCCAGTAACACACGCACAAAACAAATCAAAACAGTCCTGATGATCTTTGAATTAACTTAGGAATCATTCTTGTCTTGTCTTGAAGAATAGCATGTTCTCAGCCATTTGGTAGAGCTATTTAGCTCTACCGTCCTTTCCTATAAAATCCTAGAAGTCTGACAGCATTTCTTTATTCCTTCCCACCTCCTCCCCCTTCAATTCCAACTGGTAGTTTTCCTGCTGGGTTGCATCCAATTTTCTGTCTTACACTGATAGGGCTGCTATAACAAAAATATCAGAGACTGGGAAGCTTATAAACAACAGAAATCGATTTCTCACAGTCCTGGAGCCTGAGAAATCCCAGATCAAGGTGCTAGCAAATTTGCTGTCTGATGAGGGCCCCCTTCCTCTTTCATAGATGGACATCTGCCCGCTGTGTCCTCACATGGCAGAAGCAGCCTGGAAGCTCTCTGAGGTCCCTGTTATAAGGACACTAATCCCATTCATGAGGACTCTGCCTCAGGACCGAATCACTTCCCAAAGACCCCACCTCTACATATCATCGCCTTGGAGATTAGGGCTCAACGTTCATTTGATACCATACCTACCTACTTAGGTAACTAATACTTATAATTTTGTGTTTCTTTTACTTAATAAATACTTATATAAGATTCAGTCTCTTCAAAAACCTAAAACATGATAGACCTAATTTAGGAACCACTTTTCCCACCCACCCTCTTAGCTGAGCATAACAGAAGCAGCTCTGGGAGCACAGAGAATGCCCAGGTGTGGTGGAGGACATTCTGAGCCCAGCGACTGGGGCCTCCATGATTTCCTGGCCCTTGTGCAGCAAAAAGTTGGCCTACGCACTGACAGCCTTGAGAGTGGCCACCGACCAGACCCAGGGAGGACCGCAGGCCTCTAGGATGAGCTGGGATTTCCATTCCAACAGCAGGCATCAAGGATTGTTAGGACTTTGGGGAGTTTTTGTTTTTTGTGTTTTGTGTTTTTTTTTTTTTTGACATATCAGGTCTCTCTGCTGTCGTGAGCAGGTGGGAGCACTGTGCCTGGGCAGGGCACTCTGGAATATCAAATAAAGAATGACATTGTTCTCTGGGCTGGTGGGAATTGGCCATACTATGTATATTGACTTCTGAATTCCTTTAATCATGTTGAATTGAATCAAGGTTCCTCCATTGCAGCCTCTCAGCTTACCAGATATATGGAAGGAAAAATGGCTTCATGGGGTTTCAAAACACCCCAGAAAATACTTTTTTATGTCAATTCCCTGACTTGTTTTCTTTTTATTCTCATACTGTTACAATTTCTTTTTTTAAAAAAATAAGTACTTTTATTGGTATATTGCAACCACACATCACATCACAATGAGGTTTAATGTGATAGAAACACACATGCACACAGCACCTTTCTTTCTTTAAATTCCTTATGTTTGCTCAACCTGAACAAGCAGCCACTCTTCCATAATGATTATTCCAGTCATCATCCTTCTTTTAGGCACAAGGATACAAAACGTGAACTTATTTGTATTTAGGAGCTGCTGTACAATGGCAGGAAGGGTCCTGAATGGACAATTATTTCAGGTGAAGATAAAATAATTGAAAGAAGAAAGAAAACCATATAGAGTCCAGGTTCAATCACTGTTTTATGAGGGTGTGCTTCAGTAGGAGAATAACCACGACACGGCTTTATTGATTAGTTCATTTTAAAGATGATTTAAAATTTTTCTTCCTGCACTTGGCTTTTAGAGAGGAAATATTTAGAGTTATAGAAAGATTTAGCAAAATAAATCTTTACCACTTATTATTATTGACTCATTGGGAGGTAAGAAAATGGAAAAAGTAATGGCAGTTTTAGTATTTTTATGAAACAGTTGTTTAGGAATTTGTAAGAAAGGATCATTTTGTTCAAACTTCTTTTCACCCCTGGCTCTCACCTCACAGTTGAAGAACCAATAGTTCCATCAAGAGATAAATATCTAAGGCAACAACAAATCCCCTTACTGACAACTCAGGAAGGATAATTCACATGAAGCCAAGGAATGTCCCTCCTGTTCCAGCTTCCTGGAGACAACCCTGTCCCAGGGGTGAACTCACTGAGAGGTGAATGGAACTGAAGCTTTCTGTTGCCTCCCAAGCCACCTCGAAAGCCTAAGGAAAGGCCCTAATGTGGTCATATGTTGGTACCACAGTTGAACATTTTCCCAGATTTCCCCAGTAAGCTTCCAAATAATTCCACACTTCTATACAGTATTACTATTAATAAATTGTGAGTCCAAACCTTTTCTAAACTATCAATAATTTTTAAAAGACCAATTTTCACCATAAAGATGGACAACTAATATATCTTTATCTTTTTATATGGAAAATGACACTACAGAAACTTTTTCAGGGAAGATATGATCAAAGAGTATACAGACACAGTAATGTAGGGGAAATTACAGAAATGTATCCATTTGCTAACATTTAAGAATTTTGTTAATTGTCTGGATTTTTGTGATACTTGCAGTATTAGATTTTTTAAAGTTTACTATTTATAGTCAGGCTTGTAATCCCAGTACTTGGTTGGGAGGCTGAGACAGTAAGGACCTCAAGTTCCAGGCCAGTCTCATCATCTTAGTGAGTCCCTTAACAACTTAGTGAGACTCTGTTCAAAATAAAAAATAAAAAGGGCTGGGGGTGAGGCTGAGAGGTGGAATGCTCCTGTGTTCCATCCCCAGTACCCAAATAAATAAATAAATAAATTTATAATTTATTGTGATTTTTCTCATCCTAAATACTTAATTTCATATCTAATTTTGTAGCTGTAAATTTGTGCTCTTTTTCTTAAAGAGGCCTTCCCAATTGCATAAGTGTCAGGTACTACTGGATCCACTTGATTGGAAGGGTTTCAGTTGTATAGAACAGTGTTGGGAGTTAGGGATCTCTTGTCCAAAAGCCCTAGTCCAAATCTTGGCTTTCTAACTATATGACTTTGTATAAATTCCTCAAATTCTCTGAGTCTCATCTGCTAAATTGGAACAGTACTACTGTGTACCTCATAGAATCAATAGGATAATATGACAAATGATACTGCATATGTCACAGCAGTTAACACAGTTCCTAGAATGTCTAAGGGTGTCAGAATAGATGTCAAATAAGTTCCAAACCTTATAAAGCCTAAATGCAACTCTTTTCCTTCCTCAAACTGTCTAATTCCCTTGCCTTCCCCATCTGGTATTAACATTAATCTAGCTGTTTAGACAAAATACCAAAAAATTCTTGCCTTTCATCCAATTCCATCAGCCAAGTCTGTTGACTTTACCTTACAAAATTGTCCCCCCAGATGATTTGCCCCCACTCTCACCTTTACTGCCCTACCCCAAACCACTAATGTGCACTCTGCACAACTACAATAGCATCCACCTGGTCATCTCATCCCTGGCTTAACCCCTTTTATAGATGGAATATTTATGTCTCTTTAAAAGTAATACACGTGAAGATACAGCAAGAAGACAGGCCAGGAAGCAGGCCCTCACTACACAGAACCTGCTGCTTCTTGATCTAGGATCCCATCCTCCAGAACTGTGAGGAATGTGTGTGTTGGAAAAGCCATCTCATCCATGACATTTGTATTATGGCAACCTGAAGGGACTGAGGCGACCCACCTCCAACCCCAACCTCATCCTCTGTCCCCCATTTACCACTTCTAAGACCCTGACTGGCCACTCCCTTCCCCTCCTGGAGCTCCACTTGTCCCTCTCTACTACTCCTAACTCCTTCCTATGTGCTATCACCGATGGATGTCTGTTACTTTCTTCCTCGTTGGAGATATAAATGACTCAGAGTCCATATCTTCAACTCATTTCTTGATGACCAGACCTGGAACCTAGTTCTCTTTTCTTTTGCTTCATCGCTCATGCCCCATGCTATGCAAACCTTCAATGAAATCCCGCTCCGTCATGCTGACATGTTCCTTTGGCCTCTGGCTGAACTTTGTCACCTAGAAACTGAAATGCTTATTAAATAACAAATTCCAATATCCAATTCTGTGAAAAATTGCTTATATTTTCAGTCTCTCACTCCTTCCACTATTCTTTTTCTTTGACTCCCCTGGGTCTTATAGTCCCTGGATTCTCGCCTTTTATCTCAGTCTCTCTATCCCTTAAGGAGTCATTTTTTTTTTCCTATCCAATCTATGTTACATGACACATCACAGCAACTTTAATGTGGACAGGAGTGCAGTTTAAGGGGTAAGAAGGTGCTGTTCAGTCAATACATCCATTGACTTCTTTGTCCTTGGTAACTGAGCAATACTGGAGGAAATCATATAATCTTGTAGATTGAGGCCACTACAAAGACTTTCTTCAACTGGGAAGTCCTTTTGGCGTGTAAAGGTGTCTCTAACTGGCTAATCTTACAATCCCCCACAGTAATTACTGCAAACCTTCAGCATTCCATTTAAACCACTATCACTTTGACTTTCTTTCCCTATCCAACAGTTAATCTTGTTTCCACCAGAAAATAATTATAAAAAATAATAAAGAATGGATATCTTTAATTCATTCAAAAATAGTTCTTAAAGACCTTCTATTTCCTGTTCTAGGCACTCAGGCTAAATCACTAATTCAGGCCAAGTCCCTATTCTCATCTTTAACTTCCACTGCCTGTCTGAAACATATTCAGAAAATATCCAGCAAATATGTTGAGTGCCTACTTCATGTCAGGAATTATTGTCGGTTTAAATAAATATAACAGTGAAAAGGACACATATAAAACAGTCTTCCCTCTTGAAGTTTTCATTTTAGTGAGAGGATGTAAAGAGTAAAATTAATTTAAAAGTATGTATATATATGTATGTATATACATACATATATATACATTGCATCTGGTGTGTAGGGTAAAGAAGATAGGAAGTAGTAAGGCATAGAATGTAAAATTACCTTTCATTTAACTTAAATAACCTTTAAAAATTACATACAGCTCATAAAGAATGGAAATGAGACAACCAAATGCCAGATTCTGTACCCATAAAGAGAGTTGATTGGAACATAATAATCAGCTGAAAAATGAAAAGGTCTACTGATCTGTCTCTCTTTCCTTCTTTACTCCAAGTCTGAGCTTAGTAACTAATGTTTTAAAGTTCCAGACTGTGAGTTGTCAGGTTAACAAACCTTCCAAAAGTTTTAGGTCTACATAAATTCAATGATCCCTAAAATTAGTATTGGCCTCATACACATTTCTAAAGCCTCCCCCATCTGGCCATCTGCACCTCCTTCTCCAGCTTTCTATGCCACCAGTGAGAGAACACAACCATCTGCCTTCATCAAGTACACCCAGTTGCCTTACAGACAGATTTCCATGAATTTCTAACAAAAAAAGAGAAGGAAATGGAAAGCAATGGACCTAGAATGTTTTTTCCAACACCCACCTGTCAGTTTCTTCACTAAATGTCCTGAGCATATGTTTATTAGTTGCTGTGTTCCATGGCACTGTTACTCTAACTAAAAACATTTTTTCCTTTAGTTGTACATTTCTAAGCTTAAAAAGCTATTATTTCTAGCAGAGTGATCAATACATAAGGAAGTTTTATGGTAGAATCACATTGATCTTTGGTCTCCTGGAATCCATGCAGCCTTCTCCAAGAGTGCCCTAATTTCCCACTGAAAACCACTTCATCCTCACCCCCAGCACATGGCTTACAATGGAGTTTACTTGGGTCTCAGTACAGGAGAGATGGGCAGATGCAACCCTCAGCAATGGCTTGGGGAAGGTTGTGTGATCTAGTCAGTTCAATAAGGTCCACAAGACTTTTACTTGGGCTCCTGGGAGAGAACTGTTCCCTTCAACCATGCGTTGGAGAGAATTAAGTGCAAATAGAACTCCCTGACATGAAATTTGAAATGGTGAAACGACTTTAGAAAGTTACACATTTTCTCCCTAGCTTGCGCATATTAGAGAAAACATATGACCCTTCATTTTCTGTGACTGGCTAATCTCACTTAACATAATGTTCTCCAGGTCTTTCCATTTTCTTGCAAATGACATATTTTCTTCTTCTTTATTGCTGAGTAGAATTCCATTGTGTGTATTTCCCATAATTTTGTAATCCATTTGTCTGTTGATGGACACCTAAGTTCACTCCATAATTTGGCTATTGTGAATTGTGCTGCTATGAACATGGGTATGCATGTATTACTGTAGTTCTCTGATTTTGACCCCTTTGGAAAGATACCCAGGAGTGATATAGCTGGATCATATGGTGGATCCATTCCCAGTTTTCTGAGGAATCTCCACACTGATCTCCATAGCAGCTGAACTAATTTGCAATCCCACTAACAGTGTAGGAGAGTTCCTATTTCACTACATCCTCGCCAACATTTATTGTTTTTTGACTTCTTGATGATTGCCATTCTGACTGAGGTTAGATGGAATCCCAGTGTAGTTTTGATTTGCATTTCCCTGGTTGCTAATGATGTTGAACATTTTTTCATGTATCTATTGGCCATTTGTATCAGGACTCCAGATATTAGAGGAGAAACCTCAGTGGAGCCAGGGAGGTGGTCTAAGGGAAGGGGAGGGGGAAGACTGAGGTTCATTAATGGAAATACTACCATCAATTATGTGTACATATGTGTATATACCAACGTCAATCTCAGTACTCTGTATTGGGAAGGGGGGAAACGGGGAGGCGGGGGGCCCACCAAGTGCTGTGTGCATGTATGTCACCATCAATTCAGAATGTCATCACTATGGTAAAAAGAAACCAAATCATTCATCTACTTGCTGCATTTTTTTTTTTGGTACTGTGGATCGAAATCAGGGCCATTCTACCTATGAGCCACACTCCCAGTCCTATTTTATATTAAAACAGGGTCTTGCTAAGTTGCTGAGACTGGACTCGAACCTGCGATCCTCCTGTCTCAACCTCCCAAGTACTGGGATTTCAGGCATGCACCACCACACCTGACTCTCAATGCATTTTTTTAAAAAGGAAATAAATGGCATTGCAGATAGATTTTCCTGTTAATGTCCGAGGAGGCTGTGCCTCCAACTTGAAGGCAGAGGATGTGCTTCTGTGTTGAATTTAAATGGTTATTTAAAATTTATCTATCACACTCAGATAGTATTTTTATGCATAAAATTCTTGGACTCAAAATAAGAAAAGATCTCTTTTTTACAAAAAAAGAGATACGTGCATGGAATATTCCTTTCAATATGTTAAGCAGTTCTGAAAGCCTTCTTTCATACAAGAGTGAAAAACCCTTAGTACTAAGTGCTGGGCAGCAGTTCCAGTTTTATCATTTATTAGCTGGGAGATCGAGGCCAATCCCTTCAGTTGACTTGGCTTTGGATTTTCATCTATAAAATGGTGATAATTTGAGTTTCGTGAACTTAGTGGTCAGCAAAGCACTATTACAAATGTTAGTAATGATTACAGCTCTTACTCATCATTTTAATCCATGCTATTCTCTGCTCCCCCTGCTCCCAGCAAGCTTCATAGTCATATTCATGGTTTCAAAATATGGGATGGAAATCCTTATGATCCTCTCCTCTTTAATTATTATTTGAATCAATTAGTTCTTCCTTATATGCATTTATTTATTTAATATTGCCTAATATATCTGTCTTCCTTTATTACCTATTTTAAATATGTTGAATATGTCTTTGAAGTGTACTGACTGTGTTCATGTTCTCGTTCTTATAGTTACTAACATTCCTAATACTTGTGTTGTGCTTTGTTGACCACTGAGCTCACAAAACTTCGTATTATCACCATTTATAGATGACAATCTGAAGCCAATACTGGCCTGTTTACACATTTCTCTCCCCCACTGTACTGAGAGCTTCTAGAAGCAGAGACTATGTCCTCTTCATTTTTCTAGCCTCATTACCTTAGTGCAATACCTGTGAGCAAACGTGTGTCGAATTGGTGATTCCACAATCTATCCATGTAGTTCGGTTAACGACTCAATAATGTGTTAAGCACACTGTTAGCTGCTAGGGCTCTAGTGCTTAGTGAAAAGGTGTGTGCACCCTACAGAACTCACAGTCCTGCTGGAGAAGAGAAGAGGGGAACATGGGGCAGTTGCTGATGAATCCATGTGCTGAGAGCCTGACAGGGCCAGCAGAGGGAAGGGTGGCCCAGGGGCCAAGCACCAGCAGTCATTGCAGGTCACGGTGACAACTCACTCTTCTGCAAGCTGAGGTTTCCTTGCTTGCAACTTCCATTTCCACTCACAACTATCTGTCTTAGCTCTGACTTTCTTTTCTTAAATTGAAGGCAATTATTTTGTTCCTCTAATTTATTTCAGTTTTAGTTGTCAAGTGAAAAAGTAACCTTCTTTGAACTTAAGATGGTCTAAACACTAAATCCAATGTTCTTTAGATGAAACATTTTAGAGTTAACCCTGAGATACTTTTAGGACTAGTGAACTGAGAAAATAAGAAACTCCACAAGACAGTAAGTAAAAAATATCCAACCACATTTATACATAAAATCAGAGAGATTTTCCATTAGAAGTGTTTGCAGCAGACACCTGACCACCATTTCCCATAAATTTGAAGACCCTTTCTCTTGTTAACACATACAATAGGAAGCTTCTGCTTGGAAAGGCTACCTTGCAATTTTTAGATATATCTAACCACTTTAAATGTTTAATTCTACTAGAGAAACAAATTATTTTTGACTGTCTCTGGAATTATTAGGAAAAGATCTCATCCATTTTTTTACCTAATAAAACTTCCTTTACTTAAAGGCCACTGCTATTGCCCTATAGATTTTTTTCTTTAGATGAAACATTCCAGTTCCTCTAACTATATCTCTTAACACATATTGTCCATTATTTATTAATTCAACAAATATTTACTTAGTGCCACATTTGTTCTTTACCCATAGGTAGGTGCCAGAGACACAGGAGTGGTTATAATATTCATTGATCCTTCAAGTCTTTGAATTTCTCTTTTCAGTAGACTTTTTAACATCATTATCCCATTTAAAATATATTTTGTGTAGTCATGTCAATGAATAGAAATGAGGCTGAGATTACATTATCTTTATGAAACACCATTTTATCCTGTTGTCTATAATTGAATCTGTAAAACTAAAACCCTCTGAGATTTTTTTACATGAAGAAATGTTGAGCCACAAACCTTTCTTTGCTAAGATTCATTTTTTGAAACAATGTACAAAATTTTATATTTACCCTATTAGATTTCATAAAAGGACATTTCATTTTTATTTAGAAATCCAATGTATTAGCTGTTCTTCATAATTTTCTGTACCTAATTTTTTTTCTAAATAGGCTTATGTGTCTTCATTAACAATTAGTTTAAAATGTACAAATAGAGTCCCACCAACAAAGTCCTGTGACACATCACTAGAGACTTTCTTTTAGTAATCTTTTTGGGTAATTTTCAACCAGCAGCAACACATCAACACATGCATATCAGTAAATATTAAAACATCAGAAATACTTGTTTGGAAATGTTTGTGCTTCATGGTCAAATACATTTTGAATCAGAATCACTGTTTTGCAAGTTAAATGTGACATGGATTTCTGGGAATTGCATGTCCTACTAATGATTATTACTTATTTATAAGTGTTCATATATCTTTAGCAAACATTTGTTCTTAAATATACTCTAGATTTCCTGAGTTGTAGTTTCTGGAATAAATGTGTCTATTTTCTCCTTTGAATAACAAAGTTTTTGTACTTTTGTTGTATTCTAATACTTTCCATATTTATAGTTTTGCAAAATGTTGACAGATATTTTGCAATATGCTTGCAATTATTTTTATGCCATAGAATGTAAATGATATAACCTTCTACTTAAGAGAGAGCCATATAACATAAAAGAGAAACACACGGCCTCTCAAGTTGAGCAGGCTTAGGTTGCCATTGCAGTATCTACACTAAATGTGTTTTGTGAATCAGACGTGGTGGTGCACGCTTGTAAACCCAGTACTTGGGAGGCTGAGACAGGAGGATCCGGGTTCGTGGCCAGCCTCAGCAACTTAGTGAGGCCCTCTGCAACTTAGTGAGACCCTATTTCAGAATAAAAACTAAAAAATAAATAGAGCTGGGGGTGTAACTCAGAGGTAGAACACCCCTGGGTTCAATCCCCAGTAAAATAAATAAATAAATAAATAAATAAATAAATAAGTAAAAAATAAGTGTGTTTCGTGTCCTCTGAACCTTGATTTTCTTTTCCATTAAAGTAATAATATCCTTAAATTCCTAGGAGTACATGAGGCGTATGTATAAAATTTTACTGAAAAGTTCTTGAACAGACAACTTATTCATTGATATATACCTGGAGTCTCTAAGGCTACGTATAAGGAAATTTCCAAAAAAGTAAGTGTTGAATAAATGTACACGGTAGATGTCAATACATGTTTTAATTTCTCCTTCCTGACCCACTCTGAGCCTACTTTCTTCTTGGCAAAGTTTTACCCTGTATACATTGAAAACCATTGTCTTTCCTATGGAAAGTAGAAGTAAAATAAATGTTGACTTATTTTTTCTCTCTTTTAAAATCACAACATTTGGTCCAAGACTAATCCTTTCTATGGTCTTTTGCACACACAGTAGAAAAACAGACATTTTTGTTGTTCTCAGTATATTTCAAAATCCTACTTATTCTAAGTTTTAGAATTTTGCGATGAATTTCCCGGCTAGACTCCTTCTTTATATTCTTCCTATGAAATGTGTCTTTTCCATCATTTCTACATCCTCAGTTAACTCCCTGTGTAGCTTTGCTGCTACACTGATTTCTTTATATAACTCCCTTTTTCTTCTTTAATGGGATTATTTATGATTGAATTGTCAGAATTTATTTTCTTAGAGATTCTTATCTTTTTTTATCCCAATCCTTTTTGAATTGCCCTCTTATTTTAAGTTCCTAAACATAGACTCATGTATTCTATGAATATTTTAAGGCTGTTTTCCTAAAGACCAATGCACACATCAGACTATATCCTGTGTATATCCTTCCTTTGATTTTATGCCAATGTTTATACATGGAAAATCAGCCCTTCATTTTTTTTCCGGTGAGGTTCAAAGTAGCAAGCCCCATAGTTGCTTCTAGAAAATGTATCTATTAGTGAGAAAAGTGAATAAATTATCAGATTTTCTACTGTAAGAGCAATGAAGCTTCCAGAAGACATTTTTAAATATGAAGCCTTCAATAGACTTCAGTATCTTTTACAAATTAACTACATTCTTGTATTTTAATTGTATTATCCAAATCTGCCAGTCGGTTGGACGTGTTCACTCCTATAACAGCATTGCTATTGCTCTTCTCTTAGTTTTTCTCCCCTTTAGTCACACTCAAATACCTTCCAAATGCATATTACCACAATAACCTCATGACTTCCCCTACAGATTAAGACTGTAATAATTTAGCTATGACTCAGTTGTAAGCTATGTGGGATTCGTATCCAAATTCATCAAAGGATGATCAGGCTAGGTCAGGCTGAAGTCACAATGGCATGTAGTGATCCACCCAAAGTTTAGGACTGGCCCTGGGGTTGGGATGAGATGATTAGCAGTGCACTATATAATTTTGCTTGTAGTGAAATCAAGCTTGAGTCTAGTCAGGTAGGAAAAATACAACAGCCAAGCCAAGGATGGGAAAAGCAGGGACAAGAGCTTTCCACTCTTGGTCAGCAATAGCTACCAATGTCTTAGACCTGGAGGCTCAGTTCTATTCATCTGACTTGAATGTCATCCTAGAGTCTGAGCTAAACCTCAGAAATAGACTGGATTGGGGTGGGGGGTAGAAGGAACTGAGAGCGTGAGTATAACCACCTGATATCCTTTCAAGAACCAGTGTCTGTTCTCCTGTTTCTCCTTTGGCTTGCCTTCTTCTTGTGAACAACAGAATTCCAATTTTCAGTGCTTTCTGAGTCCTCTGAATCTTCCTACTTGATTATTTCCCCCCGTCAGTGCATCGAAAAGCTTGGATCAAAATCCTTAACATTCTCCCTCCATAGGGAAACTAATTTCACTAATTATTTGCAGTAGTGCTCTTTAAGAAAAATTTAGGATATGCTTCCTGGATGTTGCTGAAGAATTCAGATGATTTTTCGGTTACCCTTGGTCTCAGTTATCCCGCTTTTTTTTTTTTTGCAGTTCCATAAGTTAACATAGTAAATTTTTACATTTCTTGTTTATAAATGTGTTTTTTTTATATATGCCTTTGGCTAACAGTAGTTACCATCAATTGTTTTTTAAATAACCAGTATCTAATGCCCAACACCCTCCAGTAATCATGAAAGCATAATCATCTTTTTTTCTTATTGTTAATAAAGCTATAGTACATAATGAAAATATCTATTTCTTTACTGAGAAATATACATTACTTAAATTTAAATAATGTAAACTCAAATTTATCTTGTGTACTTCCTTGAACCTAATCCCAATTTAAGCATTAGGATGTATTTTTGCCTTTCTCTACACTTTTATACCTGAAAGTAAAAGGCTAAAAAGCATGTAGTCATCATATTGCAGTCAAATTTTTACAGTATTTTAGAAAAGCCTGTCCCTATTACTAATTGTTCTTTAGCATTTCTATGCCAAGTTTTGAACCTTGGTTATATTATCAAAATGTGTACAGTAAATCATTTTAGTTATGTGAATACTAATTTTCAATGACTTAACTTATTAATGTTTAAACATAATTTTAATATTACATTAATATTTATTTTCCACTGATATTTATTTGTGCAGTTTTTTGAAGTAAGCCTTTTAATTATGGTTTCCTATGTACACTTTCTGATTTATACTTGCAAAGGCAATATATTTTTATTTCTTAAATTTTGTTATTTTTTACTCACTACTATTAAAGGAAAACAAGCTAGAAAAATTTACACAATAATCCCCACCATGAATTGAAGCTGGCAGAAGAGAAAATGAACGTGGAGGAAGCTGGGGTGCTCAGGACAGCACCTTCTTACACTGCACATTGTCACTCAGTCCTAGAACAAGCTCTTCCTGACCAAAGAAAATGAGGATGCGATTTGCATCTGGGTAGACAGTGATTGAATTTTTCAGTCTTCTGGAAAATTAAAGCCTGACCCAAACATACACTGCTGTTTTGTTTCCTTCGAGGCAGCCAAGAGTATGAGATAATAATTCCAAGCATCTCGAATACCAGGAGAGGCCAAGACTGATGCGTTGTTTCCTATTTCACGAGCTCAGGACAGGATGCTCAGCTCATAAACACATTTAGGGAGTTTTATAGGACACAAAATCACTTACGCAGCACTGTGAGTCTCCATTTTTAATTCCCTTCCAAATTAATTTTCATGACTTCTCAGGGAGCTTTTTCAATTCCCTACACAGATCATGAAATTTTGATTAAACATTTAATGAGGCTCTTTGCATAGATCTGTCTTATTTCCCAAGCCCCTTCATGCCACCAAGTCTATTCAACTCTGGCCCTTCTCTAAAATAACTATTAAAAGAAGCTAGTTATTCTTTTATAGTTCTATAACATGCAATTTTTTCAGTCTTGGCTTCCTTAATTATAGCATTTTTAAAATCTGTATTTATGAGTCCATTGCTGAGAACCTACTATGTGCTAGTCACTGTGCCAGATAATAAAAAATGACAGAGATGAATAGAAATAATTTCTTCTGCTGGGCATTGTGGCACACACCTGTAATCCTGGTACTTGGGAAGCTAAGTCAGGAGGATCACAGGTTTGAGAACAGCCTCAGCAACTTAGTGAGGCCTCAGCAACTTAGTAAGACCCTGTTTCAAAATGAAACATAAGCCGGGCGTGGTGGCGCACGCTTGTAATCCCAGTACTTTGGGAGGCGGAGACCGGAGGATCCGGGTTCGCGGCCAGCCTCAGCTCTCTCTCTCCCTGTCTCTCTCTCTCTCTCTCTCTCTCTTTCTCTCCTTAGTGAGGCCCTCCACATCTTCGTGAGACCCGGTTTCAAAATAAAGTATAAAAAATAGGGCCAGGGGCGTAACGCGGAGGTAGAACGTCCCTGCGTTCAATCCCCGGTACCACAAAAAAAAAAAAATTAAATATAAAATAGGGCTGGAGGTGTAGCTCAGAGGTAGAATACCCCAGAGTTCATTCCCAGTACTGTGCACACGCGCGCACGTACACACACACACACACACACACACACACACGCGCGCGCCTTATTCTCTCAAATAATTCAGTTTATTTGGAGACATCGAAAATGAAAAGTTATTTACAATATTTGAGATAAAAGTCAGTTGCTATCAAATACCTGGTACATTGGTGCATTCTGGCATATTATTTTTTTTCAGAATAGTAGGGAAATAGATGCACTTAAATATCTGTTTTATACAGTGGAAATAATAAAATTAATCAATAAATGATCTGACTCACTGTACCCTTCTACTAGTAATATGTAGCATGTCACATAAATATACATTGTCCTATAGTATCTGAGAGCAAATGGTTTTAGGACCTATTCCCACCCCAATGGATACCAAAATCCAAGGATGCTCAAGTCCCTTATATACAGCAACATAGTATTCGCATACAACCAACACACATCCTCTCATATACCCTAAATCATCTCTAGGTTACTTATAATACCTAGCACAATGTACTATATAATAACACAGTTGTCCCACTGTATTATTTAGGGAATAATGACAAGGAAAAAATCTGTACGTGTTCAGTATAGATACAGTTTTTTTCTTGAATATTTTTAATTCCTGGTTAGTTGAATTTGCAAATGCAGAACATACAAATATGGGGGGTCAACTGAATACATAAAAAGTAAACTTGTTTATATTATCATTATGGTGATATTTACTAATGTGTATCTGGTATTCAATTTTATAAACACATACCACAGTTTGTAATGTTTAAATAGTATCAGATAATTCTGAAAGATAAAATTAAAGAATCCATGATGTAACAATAGAAAACAGAGCATAGTGAGAAGTGAGCAACTAACTCTGCCCAGGACTAAGGAGTTAGGGAAGGGTCGACAAGGGAATCACATTTTAGTGATGTTCAAAGGATGGATGGATAGATTAGATAGATAGATGATAGGTAGATAGATGATAGACAGATAGGTAGATAGATAGATAGATAGATAGATGATAGTGGGGGGGATGGAGAGAAAATAGTCATTAGAAAGAGGAAATGCATGAAACATATGGATACCATGGCAAATTTGGGGAATAGAAAAAAGAATTGCTATCTGCCGAATTCAGAGTCTTTGTCAAGCAAACAGTGGACAATAAGGCATGAACTTTTCCTGTTCTTTCTTTTTGGCAGAGCTGAAAAATTATAGATTTGGTTGAATGTTATTGAATGATACAGTCTCATATCATGAATATATAAAAAGATACCTACAAGTCAATTTTTAAAAAACAAGAAACTCCACTTAAAAAAATAAACAAAAAACTTTGTTTCAATTGTTTGTCACTGAGTAAGAACCATCCCAAATCTAATGATTTAAATACACAATCATTTCTTTTTGCTCACAAATTTGCAATTTGGGCAAGACGCAGAGGGGCCAGCATATATCTGCCTAAGTTGGCAAAACCCCAGATGGAGGGTTACTTAATGCCTGGGAAGTGGGATCACCTTAAGACTTGTTCATTGACATGTCTGGAGGTTGTTTGTGGATGGAGACTGCTACCTCATCAGGCACTATTGCTCATAACACAGCACACAGGGCCTGTTCATGTGACTGCCTGGCTTCCTCATAGCAGAGTGGTTGGGTTCCAAGAGTAAGCATCTCAGGAAAAATTGGAAGTGGAAGTTGCAGGTTATTAAGGTCTAGGCTCAGAAACCAGCTAAATGTTTCTTCTGCCATATTGGAATGGTCAAGCCATTACAGAGCCTCAATTCAATGGAACAGGCTATAAAACCTATTACTTTATATAAAAAGTATAACAAGGTTTAAGGGCCATGTTTTAAAACTGCCAAATTTCATCCTTAGGTCACAAATTACTTATATTCCTTTCCAATATGAAATACTCCCTTCAAAAGACCCTCAGTATCTCACTGGTTACATCATCAGGTTCAAGAATCTTGTCATCTAAATCAGATACCAGTGCAGACACAGCAGACTCAACTCCTTACATATGGTCCTTACAATATGATGAAGATACATGAACTAAAGAAACAAGCTATATGTCCCCACACATCCAACATGTACTAGGGAAAGAGGCATAGAATAACTGCTATAGGTTCATTCAAAAGGCAGGAAGAATAGGTCACACACCTTAGTCTCTGCTCTGTAGCAATCCCAAAGTCTATCTGCATGCATATTGCCACCTTCTTGATTGGGGGTCAAGTACTGTTTTCCAAAAACTGATTATCTGTAGCTCATGTATTCACCCCCCCTTTTTTTGGTTGAAAGATTCTATGAAGCATTACTTTTCTGAGAGCTTAACAATGGATCTTAAATTACTATGCTAGGCTAGGCATCATGACACTTGTTTATAATCCTAGCTACATAGTTGGGGTTCTCTAGAGAAGTAGAACCAATAAAATGTATATGTAATTATAAGAGGAAATTTATTAGATTGACTTATAGTCCCACAATGGCTGTCTGCAGGCTGGAGAGCCAAAGAAACCAGTAGCCAGATGTGAAGCTACATGACTGAATGTTTGCCTGGCTGGGTTTCTATGTTGCATTGATCCCATTCCTTCTTTCTATGGCCCTATTCCTCCCTTTTGGAATGGGAATGTTTACTCAGTGTCACTGTATATTGGATGTATATAACTTGCTTAATTTTTACAGGTGCTCACCACCAAGAGTTTGCCTTGAGTCTCAGAGGAGACAGTGGACTTACACTTTTGGGTTGTGCTGGAACTGTTGAGACAGTGGGGAACCCTTGGAGAAGGACTGAATGCATTCTGCATTGTGAGATGGGCATAAGCTTTGGGGGACCAGGGTGAAATTATGAACCTGGAATGTCTTCCCAAAGCTTATGTGTTAAAAGCATAGTCCTCAATGCAGCAAGTTTCAGAGGTAAGCCTCTTAGGGGATGATTGGATCATGTGAGTTCTGATCTCATCAGGGGACTAATCCATTTGTTGGATTAATCTGGTCCACTGGGAGGTGGACCCTAATCACAGAAAGTAGGTCACTGGGAGAGTGCCTTGAAAGGCTTTATCTTCTCCCTGGCTCTTCTCTCTTTCCCTCCCTCCCTCCCTCCCTCCCTCCCTCCCTTCTTACCAGTTCCCATGAGCCGAGCAGCTTTCCTCCAGTACATTCTTCTGCCATGATGTTTCTGCCTTAGAGCCAGTTGACCATGGACTGACTCCTCTGAAACTGTGAGTTAAAATAAACTTTCCCCCTCTAAGTTGTTCTTGTCAGCTATTTTGGTCACAGGATGAAAAGCCAACTAAAACATTCTTATTTCTTTAAGTTCAAAATCATCTATGGTGGTAGAAATGAGGATGGCAGTTACCTATGGGGTGAAAATTAATTTGAGGTGACAAGAGGAAGCCTTCTGGGATGATGAATATGTTTCAGATCTTGATCAGAGTAGTAATTATCTGGATGCATACATTTTTAAATGTTACCTCATTAAAATGGTTTTAAAATGCATTGATTTGCATGCACATTTGCATGTCTCAATAGTTACAGTTTTAAAAAACTTTAAAGAAAATTTGAGGTTGATATATGAGATTTCTTTAGGATAAAAATTTGTAAGCTATCTACCTTGTCTATCACCCTGACCCAGCTTTAAGAGATCTGTGGATATTCTCAGATTATTCTTGGTAGTTTTATATGATTCAAGCTGTAGTGAACGCCGAGTCTCTGAACTCTAAACTCCCAGCATTTCAACACTAACTGCATCCCTTGACATTAAAATCCAAGCTTTACCAATATTAGCATGTTTCAAGCTTTAATAAGCCCAGAAACTTATCAAACTACAGATTCTGACTCAGCATTTCGAGGGTGGGATCTGAGTGTCCATTCTTCTAACAAGCTCCCAGGTGAGACTGCAGCAGCTCGTCCACTGTCTGCAGTTAGGGTTGCAAAGCTCCAGTGCACACTGTTGTGGCTTTTCTCTCTGACTCTCATTGCCCTGTGCTGCCTCAGGCAGGAATCTTCCCCCATTTCTGGCACTTTGAGTATAAACTATGCTACCAGCCGCCAGACCGCTTCCTATGCTGGGCCAGCCCCAAGTCTAACAGAAGAGCCTCATTTAACCACTGTCCACATGGAAAATATGTGCATGTCTCATTTATCTGTGGAATAAGCTTTTCTGCCTCCATTAATTTTCCAAATAACTGAAATCTACTCTAATCTATATTTAATATGATTTTTGCACATTGAAGTCTTTGTAAGCTTTATTTTACTTCCCTGAAGTCCTAAACAGAGAATGCTAAAAATGATTGACTCTTTCATTATTAACTCAGGGACATTATTAGTCTGTAATGCAGTGATACTCAGTGGAGCTTTTGAGACCTGTTTATCCCTATCTAAAGAGGTCTTAGACTACAATTCTTTCCTTGCTTCTGTGTGCTTTTGCAAATAGTTCTTGTTTTTCTAATTCCCTGACAGACTCTCAGCTGTTACTTCTTCTTATTAGACTTCATCTTGCCTGGCTCTAGCAGAAGTCACTCCCTCCACTAATTGCTGTTTCAATTCAATTATAAATATTAAAAATGAATAACCAAGCGATGGTATTATAAGTTTGTTTGAAGTAAAAGTGAAGATTTGAATGAGGATATAAAGCTTCTTTCTTTAGGAACATAAAGGAATTTTGGGTCGGAATTTCACCAATATGGTAATTTAGAAGCCAATGTTGCTTTCTTTTTAATTATTATGAGTTATATCTTACAAAAATGTTTGTTCATATTTGGTGTATTAACAACTTCAATAAAATCAGCTGTGGTGCTTGTTAAAATTTAAGATTCTAGGGCCTCAGTCTTAGAGATGCTTACACATTAGGCCCTGAATTTTAGTAAACACCTCAGGGGCTTCCTGTGCCCAGGAAATTTGATTAAACACTGCTCCTGTGTGAGTACCACTAGTGAGTTGAAGATCATGGTACCGTCTTTAAAATCTTACGTCTTTAAAATCTAACATGTCCTTTATCTTCAGGCTTCTCCATTATGGCTAGGTTTAACTTTCCATGCTGAAGTAGAAGACTTGTTTGTCTCAATTAGGAAGCTTCTTATCACCTAATGACTCAATCTTTTCCATTTCTTGGGAATGGAAAATCAGATGGAAATACACTAACTTACATAGCAAGATTCCAAGTCTGGTTTGTGACTCTTCAAACTTAAATGCTCAGTGGATAGAGCATCTAAGCTATGAATTCACCTGTCTGCCAACAAATACAAGGTTTTTTTTCTAAATGGGGAAAAAACAGATATATAATTTAAGGTCTGAACTTAAGCTCACTTTGTCAATGTGAAAACAATTCTCTTTATTTAAAATATATATACTACATCTAACAATTAGTAATTCTCACCTGGATTATAAAAATCTCTCTAAAAATGGCTTATCACTAATTTTTGTCTGTCTAAGATTCATAAAATATAAAAAGAGGTCCAAGATTTTTTCCTATGGTAAAACACAAGAGAGAAAAAGGCATTTCTGAGACAAATTCTGGTGTAAGAAAAAATGCCCCGACCCATGCAGCACCAATTGAAGCTGTAGCAGAAAATAAAAAAATGTGTAATCACCATCTTAACTTGGTGTCTTCTGTTGTCTAGATATCTTAGTACATTTTACTAAGCACATGACTCTCCCACCTTCTACAACAATTCTCATTCAATGAATATTTATTAAGTAGTTAAGAACTTGGCAGGGTGTTAACTGCTAGGGACACAGTGGTGAAAACACAGATAAAAAGCTCCTCCCTTGGGGAGCTTTAAATTCTAGTGGGAAATACAAACAGTAAGACAAAAACTAAAATACATAATATGATAGATAATTATAAGTGTTGAGGAGAAAAACAGTAAACAAGGGAAGGAGATAAGAAATGTCTTTAGGGCAATTGAGATCTTAGTGTGGCCAGGAAAGTCTTTGAGAGTTACCTTTTGAGCAACTCCTGAAAGATGTAAAGACTGGTCACCTGGACATCTTGAGAAAGGGTCCTCTCTCCTGGGGAGAGGAAGTAGTAGTTGTGACAGTACTGGTGTTTTCATGCAAGGTTGGAACTGAGTAAACAGGGAGAGAAGTAGGAGAGGAGTTCAAGGAGGAGACAGGTAAGAGAATGGTTTGACTTTTACTCTGAGATGGAGTTGGTGGTGGGTTGAATAGAGCAATGAGTTTAACAGGATCACTCTGCTGCCCTGAGCAGAGAGTGAAGAGACAGGAGGTTAGAAGCAGTGTGAGTGCGTTGAAGGAATTGACAATGAGCTAGGTTACAGATAAAGTTATTTTAAACTTTACATACTGTAGACAAACTCCCAACAGAACATTGTTCTATTCATTCTGCACTGCTAGTACAGTCCACTGGGTAATTTTGAGCAATCTGTTGGAAATTCCTTCACCATTACACCATAAACATCTTCAAATCTGCAACTGCATTCAACCTTTCTTTCTTCTAATTTCTTTTGTGTGTGTGTGTGGTACTGGAGATTGAACCCAGAGGCATTCTACCTTTGAGCTACACCCCCAGCCCGATTTTATTTCTTATTTGGAAACAAGGTCTCGCTAGGTTGATGAGAGCCTCACTACTTGCTGAGGTTATCCTCGAACCTGTGATCCTCCTGTCTCAGCCTCCCAAGTACTGAGATTACAAGTGTGTGCCACCATGCCTGGCTTCTTTCTTCTAATTTCAATGGAGGAAGTTATCTTATTCTAATGGAAGATACACAGTAAAATGCACAGGGTGAGAATACTGGCTCTAGAAATAGAGACCTGAGATAAAATTCTGTCTCTTCCACCCATACTGTTTGTCTGGAAAAAATTCCTTAGTAGTACTGTGCCTTAATATCTTCACTGCAACATGAGGACAATGCTAAAAACTACTTCAACAAATGGTGTAAAGACAAAAAACAATAATAAAGAAGGAAAAAAATGAACAAAATATTCCCAACATAGGGAAGAGATACTAGCACATAACTAAATCTCAAGAAAACTTAGTTTCACCTTCCATGTAGGCTGGGGGTCCCATCCCTTCTCCTTACTTGAAAAACTTACCCCAATGATAATTCTTCAGCATATTTTCTTCCCAATCAAACCCTTCTCATCAAATAATTAAGAAGCCACCCATTTATAAGCTCAAGTTCACTGTAAACTAGAGGGCTTGACACAAAGATTAAGATATCATTGCCTTAATTGAGAGGAAAATTTAAAGTGAGGCAAGGAACAATGGAAAGTAATCCTGAATTAGGTGTCACCTTCACTCTAAGCTCTAAATTGTGCAGCAGGTGGTTCAACAGATAGGATATTTGCAACAATAGTTTGATATTTGCAGTTTCTCCAGGAAGGCAAATGTATCCCTAATAATCCTGGGGAGGAAGAAAGGTGAGGGAATTGATTCACATCACTCCCTCCTAGTTCTTTTCTACTGGGCACATGAGGCCCTCAAGGGGTTAACTTCTCTGCTCTTTTGAGTTTTGTGGTCTGGTACTTTGGGATGTCAGATTCCACCCTGGAATCGTCAGTGTGGTGTGTGGTTGTGATTCATCTAAGCTCAGAAATGACATGAAAAGCCCAAATAGCCAGTGGTGCAGCTGGTCAGCTTGGCTGCATAAAAGTAGCCAACAAGGCAGCCTGGTGCTCCCAGGGCAAGCTGAGACCAGGTCATAAGCCGGTGCTGGCCTAACAGAGTTGGTTTGCCTTTCCTGGAGCTGAGGATCTTGGAGACAGGCGACAGCAAAGGGATATGATGAGTCGCATAGTGTTTGTGGCTGATTCAGCACAATGGCTGCCTCAAGTTACTCCTGCCTCTTCAACTCTTTACAGACTTCTTGAAATGTTTGTCTATACACTCTTCCTTCTTCTTTACATCCTATTAACTCTAAAACTTGGTTTCCACACTAACCTTAAATCCACATTGAAATGTCTGCTAGTACAGTCATTGATGTCCTCCATGGTCCTAAATCAAATAACAGTTCTTCATTAATATTTTATTCCATAGATTTAGTCACCATGTATAATCCAGAGCTTTATCCCACCAAATAATATTTTTGATCAGTTCTCTATTCTGAGCCCCAATTTGAATGCCTACAGACTATTTGTATTTGGTGTTCTTATAAACACCTCAAAATCTACATGCCTAAACTTTAATCCATGTTCCACCTCACAGAGCAGCTCCCTATAGTTCCCCTTCTTAGTAGACAATGATATCACCCATCTGATCATCCATACAAGAACTTTGAGGACCATCCTTGATTTTTATCTCTCCTTCTCTTCCTATTTATGTATAAACAACTGGCAAGTTTTGTAAATTTCACTAAGACATCTGTTTTGAACTTATCTATCTCAGTTCATTTCTGCCCTAGGTCAAGCCGTCTTTCACTTGAACTAAAAGATGACCTTAAAATTGACTTCACATGTTCTCATGGGCTTCTTCAATCTATTTGCCATTCTGCAATAAAAGTAATATTTTTATTGGTGCATTGTAATTACACATCATAATGAGGATCAGAGTGATAGAAACATACATGAACACATCACTTATGTGTTTCCCTCCAGATCCACCCTGCTCCCTCCCCTTCCCCATACATAATATTGAATGGGTATTAATAGCTTCATATATGAACAGCATTATTTGAACTGTTTCCTTCATCAAGTCTCACATTTCACCTCCCCACCTACCTCCCCGAATCCCCTTTCACTATTCTCCTAGTATCTCCCCTCATTTACCTGAAGTCCCTTTTGTTTCCCAATTTCTCTCTAGTTTCCATATATGAGTGAAAATATATGACCCTTCACTTTTTGAAACAGACTAATCTCTCTTAGCATAATATTCTCTAGTTCCATCCATTATCCTGCAAATGACATATTTTATTCTTCTTTATGGTTGACTAAAATTCCATTGTGTGTATATACCATAGTTTCATAATCCATTCATCTGTTGATGGACACCTAGGATGGTTCCATAGCTTGGCTATTGTGAATTGTGCTGCTATAAATATTTACAACTCACCAAAAAAGAAATAAAATTAATCCTTAAAAATAATTCCTAGACCCCACACCCACCTCTTAGTCATTACTTCCCTCTGCTCTCTTCCCAGTCAAACAGAAAATACAAATACTTCCATCTACATTTCCTCTTTTCCATCTAATCATTTTTTGCTCATGCCAAAGAAATCCAAATGCTAACAATTCTTTTTCTGGTTTTTCTTTTGTTTGTTTCTCCTAATTAAACTCAAAAAAATTCATCTTATACTTACAATGTGCATTTGCTCAGGTTAGTTCCCAGTCTTCTCATCATGCATAAACCCATTCCAATATGGCTGCCAGTCACATGGCCTGTTGGGGGCACCATAGCCTCCATGGTGCTAAACCTACAGGAAATATTAAAGGTCTCTTCTTACTTAACCTTATAGCAGCTTTTGACAGGGAGTGTCTTTTCACTCAAGACTCTCTTCTCTTTTCTCTGGACGTTTCTGGATGTTCTTTTTGTCTCTGTAGACTCATCTTTTTCTGAGCAATTGAATGTTGGGATTACTTCAGGCCCTTTCTCCCTTGACAGTTTTCATTTACTGATATTTCTTTAAAGGACAATGTAAAAAGCCAGCACAGTGGCTCATGCCTGTAATCCCAGCTACCCAGGAGGATGAGGCCAGAGGATTCAAGTTCAAGGCCAGCATCAGCAATGTAGAGATCCTGCCTCAAAGCTTAAAAAGGGCTCAGTGGTAGAGAACCCCCTATTCAATTTCTACTACTGAAAAAAATGACAATGTATATATAAGGTATACTAAATTCACATCTCTATCTCATGGTTTTTTCTCTTATATTCAGATAGAAGCATGTATGTGCCTATTTGCATCTCTTGAGTAGCTCAAGAGAACCTAAAACTCAACATCTGCAAAACCAAACTTATGAACTCACTTCTGAAATCTTGTGTACTTTTATTGTTATGTATCACTGTGAATAACACCACTATTCTTTGAATTTTGCAAGTCAGAACTTATTTCACTTCCCACAATTTTAATTCAATCCTTCATCAAATGCTCTCAATATTACCTTCCAAGAATCTCCTAATCAACTCATTTCTCTTCATATCTACTACCTTCACTCTAGTTCAAGTTTTCCATCATTTCAAGTCTGGACTATTTTCATAACCTTCTTATTAGCAGATTTGCTCTTGCTTCTGCCAAATGCATTCTCAATAAAGCAGATAAGGTGATCTCATCAAAATGCAAATCTGCACTTATACTCTTTTTTTTGGTATTGAGAATAGAATCTAGTGGTGCTCTACTGGTGAGCTAGATCCATCTATCTATCCATTTATCTATCTATCTATCTATCTATCTATCTATCTATCTATCTATTGAACCCAGGGGCATTCTACCTCCAAGCTACATCCCCAATTCTTTTTACTTTTTATTTTGAAACAGGGTCTCACTAAATTGCTGAACCTGGCCTCTAACCTGCTATCTGCCTGACTCAGCCTCACAAGTAGTGGGATTACAGGTGTGCACCACCACACCTGGCTGTATCTATACTCTTAAGATAAAGGCCTAGATTCTCACATAGCCCACAAACCCTTATATCATCCTTCCCAACGTCCTTTGTAATGTATGTGCGTCCATCATTAAGCTCACTTTCCCAACACATTGGCCTCCTTCTTGCTGTAATATCTTTGAGGGCTTTGTTTTCCTGCTTGGGATGATTATCCTTTCTTCTTTTCACTAGTAAACTCTTCAGTATCCTCTGGATTGAAATATAACTGTTACTTTTCTGGGGGAAACACTCGTATATCTTCCTAACTGGCTAAAATCTCCCACTTATACAATTTTTTCTAAACCAAAGTCATGAATATTTTTTCATAGCATGTTATTTTAAATAGATGTTGAAATTTCTATTTTTTGTACATCCTTGATTAATGTATGCTCCTGGCTACAAGACTCTTAACCAAATTGTCAGCTACCTGAGAAGAACTATGCTGGCACTCACCAGTTTATCTCTAGTGCCTAGCAGAGTACTGAGCATGTAATACACACTCATTTAATACGTGCTGGAAAATAAGCCAGGTTTGCATTCCAAGAAACCTGCCCGTGTAGTCCAGCTTCTAACTAGTATGATAAATTCATAGGGATTGTGAGGAGAGCATATTTTAGGAACTAGGTAAAAACAATGAATAGGATAGTAAGTGGTTTAGCACAACCTGTCACATAGAAGTGGTCATTATATTGTAGCTATTATAATTACTGAATGTATTGGGCCACAGTTGACCTCTTTCTCCATTCATGGATCTTTGTAGAGTATTTAGATTCCATCTCCACAATAAGTTTGGTAGAAAACACAGTCCCTTGCACCTTTCTCAAGAAATCTATTCCCCTTAGATTTATTTTTGTTTTTTGTCATTTTACCCAAACTGTGTTTTCCCAGGGAATTGTCTAGAGCTCAATGTAACCTGCCCTATCATTGGCCTCAACCCTTCCTCTCTCCTCTGGACCAGCAGTCCACATTTGATTGCTTTTCCCAGACTTAACCCATGACCTTCCCCCACGCACAGATCCCTGGGATTTGCAGTCCAGTTTTCCTCCAGCAGCTTCTCTCCTGGGTAACAGCCCTGCTAATTTTGTTTGCTTCTGCTCCCTAACAACTAAGGTTGAAAACAGTGCTTCTCTCACAGCATCCGCATCTGAGTCCCCTGCCTAGAATACTTCTCTAAAATCTCTGTCTTTACAATAAAACTCAAGGCAGGCTTTTGTGTGAACTGATTCCTACCCAGTTTTCTGATACCCTATTGTGCTATCTCCCTCTCACTCATTTTTTTCTGCAGCTGCGAAGACTTGTTTTCCTCTGACTTGACTGCAAAAAGGTTTTCCTGTTGCTGGATCTTCACAGTTTCTCAACTCTGTTTGCCTACCTAAGACTCACTCTTCTGGTTCTAGCTTTAATGTCTATTTCTCAGAGAATTCACCATTTCTAGAAATAAGTTCCCTTGTTTTATATTTTCATTGCATAATATACATTTCCCTGGTAACTCTCACCACAACTGTATGAAATAATAATTTTAATAATTAAATCCTTATAATTGCGTTTCTATATTTTTAAATCCATCAGTCAGTACTGTTAATTAAATAATTAAAATTTGCCTTTAAATCATATGAACCCTAAGGGCCGGTATTATGTCTGTCCTGTTCATTGTTTTATACTTGGTACCTAGATCAGTAATGGGCTCATAATGAATAATTGATGGATATTAGCTGAATGAGTGGTGATTTAATCTTTGTAGTATACTGTTGCATTTTGCTTGATCTGGTTTTTCTTAGAGCTCCCAAATTGTCCACAAGTCTTGGTTCCATCTAGTTAAGTCCTGAGTTGATTTTGTGATGCTGAGTTTGAGCCTATTGCTCTTACAGTGCTGCTGTCTTTTGATAGGGGGCTGGAGGGCTTAAGAGTGGAACCAGAAAAGCACTGGACCACGGCAGGGAAGCTGCAGAGCCTGGCAGTGACCTACACAGCTTCTGAGATTTTACTGTGGGTATTGGAGTAAATGAGAAAACTTCCCAAGTTTCTTTTAGTGTAAAACCATCCAGTTGAATGGTTTCCCTTTGTGCAAGGCTACACAAAGAAAAAAAAATCTAGTCATTAGTTTTATGATGATCTCTTCAAATAATGAATGGTATATCTTTTTTGTGAGTTTTTTTTTCCAGAAAGAACTGAATTCTTTTGTTTTGTTTTATTTCTGAATTGTTTTGAGTTGTTTTTTTTTAGTTAGCATCTGCAGCATAAATAATCAAGGACAACTTCCCAGGAATATAAGAGGAGTTTATAGATTGCTCTCAGAAACTCAGAGCTGTAAACTTTGTTTAGAGACATAAGGCTTGAGAAGAATGAAATTGCCAAGTTGATTTGGAGTCAGCAGAGAGGAAGTATTATTTGGCCTTTTATAGAGACAAGAAAACAAAATCCACTGTAGTGTTTTCTCACTGAGGTTGACTGATCGTTTATGTAAATTACAACATTGAATGTGAAGAATGTCTGTTCTGTTGTCTAAAGTATGCAAGGTCTAGTGTGTATGTGTGTGTGTGTGTGTGTGTGTGTGTGCACGCGCACGCTTGAGAAAGAGAGAGAGAGAGACAGAGAGACAGAGAAAGATATTGCAAGGCAGAGACCTGGTAGTTTCATCCTACTCTATACAGTTTTGGAGCCTGATTTTCAGAGTCGTGTTATTTTTTTAGTTGGATACTTTAGACATTTTAATAACTTCCATTTATTTCACCCAGGAAGAAAAAGAACACGATTTTATGGGGCCTGAAGCTTATAAAAGTTGATGGCCATTTTTAAGAAAAACAAAAGGAGTAAGATATAGCAGTAATTATTTATTTGGAATGAGAGAATAGAGCACAGCAAATTGCACATTTTAAAGATCACAAGTATCGTAAATGTCATAAGAAACACACCCTTCTTTTGTGTGTTTGTGTGTGTGTGTATGTGTGTGTGTGTGTGTGTGTGTGTGTGTGGTACTGGGGATTGAACCCAGATGCATTCTACCTCTGAGCTACACTCCCATCCCTTTTTATTTTTTGTTTGGAAACAGGGTCTTGCAAGGTTGATGAGAGTCTCACTACTTGCTGAGGCTGTTCTTGAACCTGTGATACTCCTATCTCAGCCTCCCATGTGCTGAGATTACAGGCATGTTCCACCATGCCTGGACAAACACACCCTTCTATAATACTTATTTCTATATATTCTTGGCTTTGTAATGTTTGATCACTGCTTCATACAACAAAGATCTTGTACATCTATTTTCTACAAAAGAGAAAGATAATCAGCCTTCTCAAACTGGGTTGAACAAACATTGTGTTAGGTTTCATATAGTTGTCTAAACATGTGACTTCACACACATATACACTTGCTTTTGTAATACTAACCCATGTATTACACAGGCAACATGATAAATTCTATCTTCTTATGCTTTGTATAAAAAAATTGCATTGCATTACGTACTCAAATATGTGGTTTTTATTAAGTTCTTTCCTGACAGAAAAGAAGAAGGGAACCACATATCCTGCTTATAACTTGATACATCGGATGATTAGAAGAATTATCCACAAACTAGCTTCTGACTCCATACATTCAAACATTGCTTTACACAACCCACATGATTCCAGTACCAAGAGCCATAAAACACAGTCACATCATGATAATGCTCAACACAAGGCTGATCAGTGCAGTGAGCAGGAGATGTGCTCCTAAAAGCACTAAAACCGGAGCGGCTGGCCATACTGGATATAGAAATGACTGCTAACCACATCGATATATAGCACCAAATCCTAACTAAATTCTCCAGCTCATTTTCTCTTTAGCCATATCCCCACAATATACATTTCCAATGCTATCCAACAGAAGAAGAGAAACAATGGAGACAGTAAACTGACTTCAGTTACAGCATCTCCCATTTTACAGCAAAAACATGATTAAAAATGAATACATTGCCAGGTTCCATGCAGAGGAACTGGCAATGAGTATCTGCAAGGGAAGGACTCTGGAGTGTAAACTTCATTTGCTCTGTGGTGTTTCCATCTCTGGTGAAGTCTCATTCATTAATCTCTTTCCCTTCCCTCTTCTCTTCTCTTCTCTTCTCTTCTCTTCTCTTCTCTCTTGCCTCCCCTCCCCTCTCCTCTCCTCCCCTCCCCTCCCCTCCCCTCTCTCCTCCTCTCCTCTCCTCTCTTCTCTTTCTGAAAGAGACTGGGGGAGGCCACCAAGGCCAAGAGGATGCCTGGCCTCTTCAGACTAGAAACTCCATGGCTTTGTAAAGAATCTTCAGCCCTGAGCTTCATATGTTGTATTCTAGATTTTTTTTTTTGTCTCAGGAGAGAATAAACCTATTCTTGGGATAGCAAGTGCCTCTGTTTACATTATAAAGAAAGTCAACAAAAGGGACAGACCCTAATATTCCTTTTGGGTACTGTTTTGTTTTCTATGCACAAAATGATAGCTACTATAAGAAAAACATGTCTTAATAAAAAATATAAAACAACAAATTCCAGTAGGCTGGGAGTTCTCATATTTTCAATAATAGTATTTCCCAATATTTGTGTTTCTGCTTTATAAGTAGTTCTTATCCTCCAAAAGTCTCTTATCATTTTATTCATCAAGTAAATAACTTAATTCTGTAAGACAACTACTCAGCTTAGCCTCAGGTTTAGCTATGAACAAATTCCCCAAAACACGTGTTTCGCTGCATTGCAGCTCTGAGCTTAGCAAAAGAGCGGAGTCTGTCATCAGTGGGGCCTTGCTTTCTCTAAGCCAGCATTGGAACAAAAGAGCATTCCCTTTCCTTGGTTCCTCGCTGACATCCTCACACTTACCGATGTGCTAGAAAGCATGTATGTGGAACAAGGCTGGAGTGTGGGATATTGGGATCCCCTTATTTTGGAGCAAGTCTAGAATTTCCAACGTGTCTTCTAATGTCTTCAGGAAAACCACAGGGAATCTCACTAGTGCAAAGGGCTTGGTCTTTTAGTTGCTGATTCAGAATTCTCAGCTTCCACATATAATTCACACACAGAAAATGATAAAAACAAATAGAATAAAATCCATACCAAACATATCTGTAGATGTGCTTCCAAAACTTTAATATGTGAAAGAATTACTTGGGCAAGCCTCTAAATAATATAATTTTGGGTTCTATTTGTAGACTTTGACTAACTAATCAAAATTCTTAGAAATTTTGACATAAAAATCTGTGCCCTTGATCCTGGTATGGGGGTGCACGCCTATAATCTCAGTACTTGGGAGCCTGAGACAGGAAGATCACAGGTTTGAGGCCAGCCTTGGTAACTTAGGGAGACCTTCACCAATGAAGTGAGACCCTGTTTCCAAACAAAAAATAAAAAGGGCTGGGGGTGTAGCTTGGAGGTAGAATCCCCCTGAGTTCAAGCCCCAGTAGAAAAAAAGGAAAAATGCCCTTTATTTTCAAAGAAGCACTTCTCAGTGATTCTTATGATTTTACTGCTATACATAGAGAACCACTAAATTATAGTATTTCCAAACTCCCATTCACAAACTTGGAGTGTGTGTGTGTGTGTGTGTGTGTGTGCTGCTGGGGAGTGAAACCAGGGGCATTCTACCTCCAAGCTACACCCCCAGCCCTGCTTTTATTTTTTATTTGGAAACAGGGTCTTTTGAAGTTGCTGAGAGCCTTACCAAATTGTTTAGGCTGGCTTTGAACCTACAATCTTCCTGTCTCAGCCTCCCAAGTACTAGGATTACAGGCGTGCGCCACTGTGCCTAGCTCACAAACTTGCACTCTTGATGGCTATTACTCAGGTGAGCATTAGCTTGAGTTAGAGCCAAGTCCTAATCTGTAAGCATTATTTTCTCTTATTTGTCTGTCAACATCTAATGGTTCTTTCTAATTTTGTTTCTTTTATTTTTGGTGTTGTAATCCACTGAAAAAAATTTAAGACACTGAATGAAGTTGTTTTTCAGACATTAATATTGGTATCGTGATAAGGATAAATCTTGCTATTTTCAATGATTGTCAGTCATTGTTCTAAATCTGTCTCTTACAATTTTCCTCTTTTCTTGACTTCTCCCCAATGCAATATAAATTTTTCTCAAAAAATCACACCCAAGATAAAGCAAGCAACCCAGTACAACAAAAAAGCCGTTTTAATCCATTGTGTATAGCCTATTGTAGAAATTTCAAACAAGTTATTAAAATATCAAATCGATTCTTGAAAATTCAGAGCTGCTTAGGTCAATATCAGTATCAGCTATGGAGTTTCTAGAATCTTAGGGATCAGAAGGAGAAGGCTGCAAAGAGAAATTTGTGGAGAAAGTACCCTGATTGTCATGTAAAATGTGGTGTACTCCTTGCTTGGGCCATGGTGACTGTGAGGATGTTGTGCGTGCGCTCCGTCCTTCCTCACAACACACATCAAGTTGCCACTAATGATGTTTCTAGATGTTGAAAGGAGCATAAATCAAAAACCACCACTCTTTAGAAATCAAGGACCTAACAAATCAGAGATGTAGTGGACTGACACACAAAGAAAGAAAATAAACTAAAAAATCATCATTGGGACATCATCACAGTTTATAGAATCAGAGAAGCAATATTAAAGAAAAATGTGCACTTTGTCATTACATTCAGAATTCAAGATTTAGATAGCCATCCTTGAAGTTAAAAATAGTTATTTGGGGAAAAATGAAGAAAAGGAAGCAATACGTTCTACACAATGCAGTGAATAATGAAAATCAGGAACTTATTGTGACAGAAGCAACAATGATAAAAACACAGGTGTCATCCAATGAGGTGTAGGAAGTGCCCTAATAGAGGACCAGACCTGGTTGGATCACAGTGGATCGGGGTCTGGCATTCAGTTTAATAATCTCAGAAGTACAGATTTATCAGATCTGGAGAATTAAAACAAACTCATCATATTCAAAAGGCTGGTTGTATAGAAATGCAAATATTAACTTATTAATTTAAATAGAACATAATTACTGCTGAGGTGCTGAGACTCTTGCCTATGGGTCAGCATGTTATTTTTCCAAGAGGAGAATTCTAGTAGGGTACAAACTTATAATTAGAAGACTGTTTGGACAGCATGAAATAAAGCATGATATAATTAAGTAATTGGATAGAGGGCTGCTCTAAGGGAATCACATCTTGTTTACTGTGTCTGAAACTTGAATGTTCACAAAACACCTCAGTCACGTAGGAAGGAAAAACTTCTAAAACCACTTAATAAATAACCATTTCTTCAAGAATTGGAGGCATTTTATTCCTGTTCTATAAATCAGGATGCAAATATAAAGAGATTCAACAGGGGACTTATGAGAGATTATTAAAGGCCATTTGGAATATTTGGAATTTAAAGGCTCAAAATCATAAAAACTAATTATACCTCCCCACGGGCCAGTTTCATTGCCACTTGAAAAGATCAAGCCAGATTTAATTAGCTATGGATTTGACCATATAAATGGATTTTATATTTAATTTAAAGTAGTAAAAATTCTGTAAAAGTGAGTTTTGAGATATTGTTGTTGCTGCTTTTTAAAATTTGAATATGATGATGTTAAGAAGGCTCTATAAGAGTCTATTATAAACATTTATTGAATCTTAAAGTGAAGGCTTTTTGGGTGGATGCTGATAGTGAGTACCAGGAAATGCAGCTGCTTCCTTTTAAATAGTACATTAAAAAAAATCTTTTTCATAATGATCCAAGTCAGTAGTGAGGATGACCATCAGACACACCAGTGGATTTTTCCCACATATATGCCTGGTCCGCACCTTGTTTTCCTAAAATTTACAGGTGAGGATAAAATATAGATGTTGTCTTAAAAGCTCCATGGGATTATTGTGATGCTAAGATTTAAGGATAAACATGGGCAAAACTGCCAGTGCTATAGCATCTGGCCAGTCCATGATATCAGTATCCCAAACCTCCTAAGACAGGAAATTTGGATTTTATAGTTGGAAATGTGCTCAGATGTGGCACTCATCTGCTTGTGAAACCCCTGCTATGTCATTTCCTCTGACCAAAGGCTGAATTTGGAAGAATGGGTCGGGTTGGGCTCCAGCTTTGTGGTTGATTCCAAGATATTTATATATATGGGGTGGGAGAATATTAAGCCAGTGCTTGTTTAATGAAGTTGAAAACATTAATAAACAATTCTATTTGGTGATGGAATGGTAATGATTTATTTTGAGAAGCTTGGTGAAAAAGCTATTTGCATTTTGCTAAAAATTTTTGCATTCTGGTAAGGCAAGGCATTTGATAATGTCCATGTTCTTAATTACTAACACATTACTCCTAAAATTATTTCTATTACTTTATGAAACACTTTCATACAGAAAATTTAAAAACAGTATCTTATTTTTTCATGTAAATGATTGTATTTTAGGCCCCTTTCACTCAAATCATCTTCAATTTTTAAAATCAGTTTAACAGTTTCAAAACTATGAATTGTCATTACCATTTTATAGGTTAATAAACTAAGACTTGGAGAAAAAAGTTGTTTCTATTTCAGTGTCATGTAACAGGACTGGAACACAAGCAGCATTAATTGCTTCAGGTAATTTACATATAAAAATCTCATGTATCATTGTCCTCTGAACAAAGCTAGTTACATGGCCCTACCTAGTGCAGGGAACTAGACATTCAGTAAGTATGTAAATCTTGACTATACCAAGTAAATCTAACTATAGATATCAGCCAGTTTTGAAAAGAATTGCTGTGGAGAGGTAGAACATTAAAATCTGGAAAAAAATCTCTTCACAGGGTTTCAGAGCATCAATGTAAAATACTGTACCCAAACTAAACTACTAATAGGCAGATGCTATTATGAAGGACATACATTCACAATTCTGGAAGGGAGTAACCAAAGAAGATCGGAATGAAATACAAAGAACATGAAGCAACTTCTTGAACCCATGAAGATTACTTGGGAGTCACTAGTAAGATAACTTCTCCATGAGTTATTTGTCAGGAGGGATTTATTATGAGGAATGAGCCAGTGCAGGATACTTTCCCTGTTACTTTAAGTTTACATGCCCCTATGAATAACAGAAAGCTATGCTTGCAATAGCTTTCTTTATTGGGAAAAATAACACATTTTTAGAGAATTAACTTCAACCTCTATTGATCTGGAAGTTAAGGAAGGAGAAGTGAGTAAATCACCTCATCATGATTTTAAATTGGTTCAGATTTGATCTAGTGAAAGTTTCTTTTGATTATTGTAAAATGCCACGGAGACAGACAATGAAAAACTGGATTTAGAAAATGGAAATGAAGAACTAACAAGGAAGGATAAATGTATTGTATAAAAATAAAGCCATGGGTAAATTAGTAAAGCTAGGAGGAGCGTACATAGAAGGAAAAGCAAATAGCACTTACATGTCATTCGTCTAAATGTCACATTTCTGTATGAACATAACTGTAAAAGTCCCTGTCATATGCTAGACACTTAAAAGTTTTTAATAGATACCATTTGACATAAGAAAAAATATTTCCCTAAAATGCAATTTCTGGCACAAGAAATATGAGACATATGAGTAGAAATCTTGGACATAGGGTGCATGGCTGATAACAGCTGAACTAATTAGGAAGCTGAGTACAACTGTTTAAAAAAATTGAGTGCCCATGTACTTCTGAGTTCATTTACATATTTCAGAATTCTAAGGAAATATCTCAGAGCTTCATTAAATATAAATAAAAATCAAAATAGATGAATAGACTAGAAATTCCAAAGTTCTTGGAAAAAATCTCATTTTTCCTGTTAATAGTATGATTCATGTGATTAGTGGGAAAATCCTATATTCTGGGGCCCAGAATATGGGAATGGGAAGAATCAATTTATGACAGTGATTTACAGAGTTCTAAAAAGCAGATAAGGATGAAGAAATGGCAACTGGGCATTTTAACAGGAGAGCTGCCCAATAGAAGAATATATTGCCTAACAGAGTAAAAATCTCAATTATTTTCACTGTCAAAATGGAGGCTCACCCGTCATATATCAGAAGGATTTTTGTGTTTGGTAAGAACTTGTGCTAAAATATATACAAACACATGGATAATGAATAATACACTTTTGAATAAACCATGGGTCATTGAAGAAATCAGGGAAGAAATTTAAAAATTTCTAAAATCAAACAAAAATGGAAATACAGCATCCCTGAAACTGTGGGATACAGGGAAAGCAGTACCAACAGGGAAATTCATAGTTATGAGTGCCCACACTAAGAAAACTGAGAGGCCTCAAATAACCTAATGCTGTGTCTCAAGGTTTTAGTTTAGCAGACTAAACTCAAAATCAGTAGAAAGAAGGAAATAACAAAGATCAGGGCAGAAATAAATGAGAGATTAAAATAACAATCCAAAGAAAGCATCAATGAAATGAAGAATTGGTTCTTTGAAAAGATGAACAAAGTTGACAGTCCCTTAAATAAGCTAACCAAAAGAAAGAGACTATCCAAATAAACAAAATTAGAGATGAAAAGGGGGCTATTACAAGGGAAACCACTGAAATTCATGGAATTTTTAGAAAATATTTTCAAACACTATGTGCCAATAAACTGGAAAACACAAAAGAAATGACCAAATTTCTGGACACATATGACCTACTAAAATGGAACCAAGAAATTATAAAAACCCTAAACAGATCAATAACAAGCTGTGAGATTAAAGCAGTAATAAGTCTTCCAACAAAGAAAAGCCCAGAACCAGATGGACTCACTGTTGAATTATACCAGGTTTTAAAGAATCAGTGCTCCTCACTATTTCATAAAATCTAAAGGGAAAGAATTCTCCCAAACTCATTCTGTGAGCCATGTTACCCTGCTACCCAAAGCTGATAATGACACAAGAGAAAAAGAAAAATTATAGAGCAATATCCTTGATGAACATAAAAGAAAAACCCTCAGTAGAATCCTTATAATTAGAATTCAATATCACATTAAAAATATCATTCACCATAATCAAATTGGTTCCATTCCAGGAATGCAAGGATGGTTCAACATACATTAATCAATAAACATAATTCAGCACACAAGTAGAATCAAGAATAACAATCACACGATTACCTCAATAGATACAGAAATAACATTTGATAAAATTCAATATTCTTCATGAGAAATTCCCTGAATACATTAGAAACAGACAGATCATACCTCAACATATAAGAGCAATAGATGTAAAAATTTAGAGCAGATATCATACTGAATGGGAAAAACTGAAAGTATTTCCTCTAAAATTAGGAACAATAAAAGAATGTCTACTCTCACCTCTTTTATTTAATATAGAGCTTGAAATTTTAACCAGAACAATCAAGCAAGAGAAAGAAATAAAATGGATATAAATAGGAAAGAAAAAATCCAATTTTCCCTATTTAGGAAACCCTGAAAACTCTACCAAAAACTCTCAGAACTGATAAATTTAGCAAAGTGGTAGGATAAAAAAATCAATATACAAAAATCAATAGCTTTTCTATACTCCAATAATGAACCTTCTGGGAAGAAATCAGGAAAGCAATCTCATTTATAATGGCCTAACCAAGGGGTTAAAAAACCTTCACAATGAAAATTATAAAACAATGAAGAAAGAAACCAAAAAAGACAACTAGAAGATGGTAAGACCTCTATGTTCATTAATTGAGAGAATTAATATTGTTGAAATTGTTATACTACCAAAAGTAATCTACAGAGTCAATTCAATCTGCATCACAATACCATTGATATTCTTTGTAGGACTAAAAAAAATCCTAAAATTCATATGGAAATACATAAAACCTGACAACTGAAGCTATCTCAAGCACAAAGAGCCATGCTAGAGACATCACAACATAAACTACAGAGCCATAATAACAAAAACAGCATGGTATTGACATAAAAACATACATGTGTAACAATGGAATAGAATAGAGTACTCAGAAACACACCAATACATCTATAGCCAAATGATTATTGACAAAAATGCCAAAAACATACATTGGAGAAAAGAGAGCCTCTTCAACAAATGATGCTGGGAAGACTGAATATTCAACTGTAGAGATTGAAACTAGTCCCCTATCTCTGACCTTGTATAAAAATCAACTCAAAATGGATCAAAAACCTAAATGTAAGACCTTAAGTTTTTAAAGTACTAGAAGAAAACAGAGTACTAGACAAACAATTTCCTGAATAGGACTTCAATAGCTCAGAAAACAAAAGCAAGAATTGAAATATGGAATTAAACCAAATTAAAAAACTTCTTCATAGCAAAGAAAACAATCGACAGATTAAAGAGACAATCCACATAATGGGAGAAAATATTTTTTAGCTATTTATCTGACAAAGGATTAATATATAGAATATAGAAAAAACTCAAAAAACACAAGAGTAAGCAATCAAGTCAAAAATTGGGCGAATAATCTAAATAGATACTTCTCAAAGGAAGAAATACAAAAAGATGTAGAAAAAAAGGAATATTTGCACACTGTGGGATTATAAATTAGTACAACCACTATGGAAAATGTACTGTGTTTCCTCAAAAGACTAAAAGTAGAACTATAATATGATCTAGCTATACTACTCTTGGATATTTATCCAAAGGAAATGAAGTCAGCATACAAAAGAGATACTGGCATGCCCATTTTTATTGTGGCACTGTTCACAGTAGCTAACGTATGGAATCAGCCTAGTTGTCTATCAACAGATGAGTGGATAAACATGTTTGCATGCACACACACACACACACATAATGGAAAACTACTCAGCCATGAAGAAGAATGAAATCATATCACTTTCAGGAAAATAGATTAACTGGAGGACATCATGTTAAGCCAAATAAGTAGACACAGAGACACACGTATCACATGTTTTCTCTCATAAGTAGAACTAAAAAATAAATGACCTCAAAGTAGAAGGAGGAATATTAGGGAAGGGACAGGAGGAAGGGAGGAGAGGGGAAAGAAGATGGAGCATGAGAAGGTAAGTGGAGGGTAGATGTGCCTGTAATCCCAGTACTTGGGAGGCTGAGGCAGGAGGATCACAGGTTCGAGGACAGACTCAGCAAGTAGTGAGACTGTCATCAACCTAGTGAAACCCTGTTTCAAAATAAAAATAAAAAATAGGCTGGGAGTGTAGCTCTGAGGTAGAATGTCCCCTGGGTTCAATCCCCAGTACCACACACAAAAAAATTATGATATATGCATGTACAGAAATGTCACAATGAAACCTACCAAGTTTTACAATATGCATTAATAACTATAATGAAAAATAAAAGACATTTAAAAAGGAAAAAATTCTCACCAAGAAGTGATGTGTTTGAGGTGACGAGGTGCCAATTACCCTAATTTGATCATTACAAAATGAATATGTGTTGAAACATTATATTGTATGTCATAAATATGTTCAGTTATTATTTGTCAATAAAATTTAAAATTTCGCTAAAAATTGTTCATCTCATCTCAGAACTATTGTGCTGTTATGATTCCTCCATATTCATGTCTTCCTGTATGAAGAGGTTTATACATGTTCAGGGAGTAGTGTGAAGTGAGAGTACCATCTTCACATGTTGAGCAGTGAAGTTGGGATGGGCAGTTGGGGATGTGAGAAAGAAGCTCTCTGGAAGCTCAGGAACCAGCTCGCCATAGCGCCTTCTTTGCATTTGGGCAATAGTGACTAGCAGCAGCCCTGGTGGTAGGTGTAGATTTGGACAAATGGCTGGGCCCTCCCACTGTTGATGCTCATTTCCATTTTTGCTGTCTCTTATGCCATGGGGTTCTAAGTATCTGTTTGGCTTCAGCTCTGTTCCCAATACTTTCGGAAAATCATCCAGTTCTTACTTCAAATAGGCAAGTAACAAGGACAAGCTGTTTGGTTCTGTCTCCACAGAAGAAAATACATGGTATTTAAAATACTTTAAAGGATAAAATGGAACAAATTGCTGATAATAAAAGGTGGAAGTCTGTATTATTTGTTCCCAGCAATTGGGGGACTGTCATCATCTGATTATTTTCTTACAAAACTGATTAATCAGTCCAGAATGAGATGTTTTATAGAAAATCCTAACAGCCTGAAAATAAACCACTGAAATAATCCAACTTCTTTTAGCCTAACAATTCTAGAAGTTTAAGGTTAGTGAGTTTTTTTTTATTTCACTTAATATCACTCTTACAAGGCATTCTGGAATCTTGCTTCATCTTCTAAACAACATTGGAAAATTGATATGCTGTTTACCACATTGAGAGGGAGAGTTGAGGCACAGAGAGGACAAATAACTCAGCAAGGGCACATAGGACTAAAGGAGGGACACGAGATTCAAACTCAGCTCCTGTTCTTTGCCAGATCACAAGATCACCTCTCCACTTTCTGACCACTTTACATCACCTTATTCACAGTGACATACTGGCAGAGAGAGAGAGGGAGAGGGAGAGGGGGAGAGGGAGAGAGAGGGAGAGAGGGAGGGGGAGAGAGTGAGAGAGGGAGAGAGGGAG
>PVJS01011277.1:0-46101 GCA_004027185.1 Glis glis | reverse complement strand
TGGCCGCGAACCCGGATCCTCCGGTCTCCGCCTCCCAAAGTACTGGGATTACAAGCGTGCGCCACCACACCCGGCCCTATTTTATTTCTGAAACAGGGTCTCACTAAGTAGCAGAGGGCCTTGCTATGTTGCTGTGACCCTGCGGTCCTCCTGTCTCAGCCTCCCAAGTACTGGGATTACAGGCATGCGCCACCATGCCTGGCTCTACAACACACATTTAAATAAACCAAGAAAACAAGCATTTCTGCCAGAGTCCTGAGTTCCAGGAACCTGACCCAGATGATCTCACAATCATAGCAGCTTATATTTTATAGCACTTCAGTTTACAGTGTCTATATACATGTATTTCATTTAATCTTTAAACCCACTTTATGAAGTATTATTAGTGTGTGCATCATACAGTGGGAAAACCCAGGGCTCACAGTGGTGCATAAGGAAATACAGGGGCTACAGTTCATACCAGCTCGACTGGCTCCTCGCCCAGACTTGTCCTCGCTCCACCACAGTGAATCCAAAGCCACCAAGGCTGCTCTGGACCAAGCCCAATTTCTCCGAGATGCACCTACGGGCCCAGGTCAGTCTCAAAAGGGGACTCAGTCCCCATGACTTTCCCTGAGAGGCTGTTCCAAGAACCATGGACTTTGTAGATACAGACACCAATGCTACACACCTAGCAAGATGTAGTAGAGTTTTCCAGGTCTTATACAGGTTTCCACTATTTTTCTGGTTCCATTGTTTGCCAATGAATCTCAATTAACGTAACATTTCCTCAGTCGAAAAAGATGCAGCTAATTTTGATGGTGGCACATCCGCCGAAAGTGAAGCCCAGAACAATGAGTGACCAGCAGGCCAGGTGTCCCTGTCCTGCCCCATTTCAGGGGCTCTCCTGAGGGGTGCAAACCCCTGGAGGGCCCTGCCCCTCTGCCACTGCTCTGGCCATGGACTGGCCCCCTGGACACCCCTATTCTCCAGAAGCCTCGCGGCTGAGGACACAGAACCAAGGAGACTCTGTTTCATGCTGCTGTAACTGGGATGGTACTTTATAAAATAAAAAAGGTTAGCCTTGACTCACGGTTTTAGAGACTGTGGGGCTGAAAGTCCAGGCATGGGCCAGGGCCTCTTGCTGTGTCACAGCCAGGTAGAAGGGTCTCACGGCAGCAGCCTGTGCAAGAGGAGAGCAACAAATGGCGTGTGAAAGAGATGGCGAGGTCAGAGAGTGAGGAGAGGCGCCAGGCCCCCTTTATAACCACCCACAGGGGCAGTAACGAATCCAGCTAGAGAACTCACCCACTCACCCGCTACACAGAGGCATGGAGCCTCTGGAGGTGGTCCTGGGCCTCATTACCTCCCACCAGGTCCCACCTCCCATAGCTTCCTCCCCTCTCAAACCATCACACTGGAGCCCTGGCTTCCTACATGGGAACCTTTGGGAGAAAAACATATCCAAACCACAGCACACTCCTGTTAGCCCCAGCTGGGTCACTCTGGCCTCTGCCACCATTATCGTTCTGAGAGGGAGGGAAAGGGCACAAGTGTATGGGGGGGGTACGGGGGATTGATCCCAGGGGTATTCTACCTCTGAGGTAACCCCCAGTGCTTTTCATTTTTTGTTTTGAAAGAGGGTCTCACTAGGTTGCTAAGAGTCTCGCTAAATTGCTGAGGCTGGTCTTGAACCTGTGATCCTCCTGTCTCAGCCTCCCAAGTACTGGGGTTACAGGTGTGCGCCACTGCACTCAGCAGGGTGCTCCTTTTGTCCTGGCCCTATTCTTCCATCACAATGCCTATGTGTGTGATTTGGGGGAGGAGGATACCTAGAGCAGCTTCCAGAAGAATCCAACTCTGTGTTAGGCAGGCGCTTCTCTCAGAGTCCAGCAGGTGTTCCATCGCCAAGCCTGCCCTTTCTCGATGAGTCTTTGATAATCAACAATTCTCACCTGTACTGGCTGACAGACCCTTTTAGTCTTTTATTCCTGGCTTCCCAGGCTTGTTAGGAAGAGGAAAGAAAAGCCGCCTTGTGTAGCCTGGGCAAAACGCTGTGTCCCCTCTGCAAACACAGAAGCTGTTTCTCTGCTGAGGGCCCTCCCGCAGCCCTTCCTCCAGGCTTCTCCTGGCGGGCGGGCGCGGGAGCTGCTTGGAGGGAGGAGCCGGAGGAAGCCTTGACAAGTGGTCAGGAGAGTGCTAATGGGTTCCAGCACCATTCTTGAGCACTATCACAAGGGAAGACAACTTGGAGATGTATCGCTCACTACTGGGGTGATTTGGGGTGTCGATTATAATTCCTGCTTCCTAAGGTTGCTGAGACCTTAAATGAGAGGATGTGTGTAAAGCGCTTGATGCCCCGTGGGTGAGCCATGAGCACTAGCTTCCTGCTCTTTGAAACGTTTCCTATAAATCTGAGTTATGGAGCGGTCCATGTGGCGTGTACCACTGAGCACGGCGACAAAACGGGGACCCCTGAAGACAGAACCCTGGGTGGGAGCCCTCCTCTGCCACCTACTAGCTGTGTGACTTGAGCGGGACTCTTAACCCCTCTGTGTCTTGTACAATGGGACTGACAATAATAGCACTTTTCTTCTGGGTGTTTTGGGAGGATGCGGTGAATTGTAGGGTAGTGCCAGATGCATAAGGGACACATGCAGGGGTGACTGTCATTATTCTGCATTTTCATGCTGCTGACTTGCTCCATCTCTCCGTATACAGGCATCATGATGTTTTCAGCAGCTCATTCCTCGACTTAAATATTGCTGCATACCTGTGTCATCTAGGAAGATACTGTACCATTATACCCTGCAGAATTGTAATTTTTCAGGGCATTAATAGGTACTCTGTGGGAGAAAACCCAGTTCAGTAGTCAAAGCTACACATGATAGCCTAATACTATTAAGCAGGTATTTTTACCACAGGATTTCACAGAACATTTAATATGCTGAACACACTCCAGGCTGAACCTTTTCCCCCACAGACCCACTCCCAGAATCAGCGTCACCAGGATACACTTTGGGAAGTGCTGGCCTCAGATATGGTAACAAATCATTTGAATACAATTCAGAAACATTTTCTGGCTGATCATGGAAGCACGTGAGCATGGAAGAAGGGAACGTGCAAAAGAGCCTTTGAGCCAGGTGTGGTGACACAAATCCTGTAATCCCAGCACTTGGGAGGCTGAGTCAGGAGAATAGCAGGTTTGAAGACAGCCTCAGCAACATAGTGAGGCTCTCAGCAACTTAGACACTGCTTCAAAACAAAAAAATTAAAAAAAAATAATAACTCGGAAGCAGAATACCTCTGGGTTCAATACCCAGTACCAAAAAACAAAAACAAAACACCAAGAGCTCTTGGGCTGCTGGGAGGGTCTGACAGCAAAAGTGCAAGGCAAAGCCAGGCTGGGAAGAACTTCGGAACTTGCCTGGGAAAGATAAAACTATATTGCTGTGAGTTAGTACTACCCACAGGTAAACCAGACTGAAGCTCAGTACAAGTAGAAAAATAAAAGCGGGCCAGGCATGGTGGCACACGCCTGTAATCCCAGTACCTGGGAGGCTGAAATGGGAGGATTGCAGGTTTGAGGACAGCCTCAGTAACATACTGAGACTCTCAGCAACTTAGTGAGACCCTATTTCAAAACAAAAATAAAAAGGGCTGGGGATACGTATAGCCTGGAGGGAGAATGCCCCTGAGTTCAATCCCCAGTACCACAATCAATCAATCAATCAATCAATCAATGCAAGGAGGGCAAGAAGGCTGTTGTTAACTGCCTCTCACAACTTCCTCCCTTCTGGCTCTGATGCCATCCCCCTTGAGCACATAGTACATCCCACACTGTCCCAGGTGCAGCGTGTCCTGCATGCTTGGGGTGTCAGTGCACCCACAATCCAGGCCAGGCACCTGGGAAGACCAGACAACGAAGAGCTCTAAGGTGCCATGGAGGGACGGCTGCTTCAGGCAGGGGACTGAGGAAGACTCAAAAAGAATGATTTCTGAGTCTTGAAAGAGGCATGTTACACCAGGCAGAGATGAAATGGGGGGCATCCCAGGGATAAGGGTCCCTTGAGCAGAAGTGAGACAATCCCATCTGGGATGGGGTGAGGACAGGTGAGCAGTGAATTTGGTTAAGGTGTGTGGGGATGGGGCAGGGATGGCATGAGTTAAGGCTGGAATCTTGCCTGGGCTACTCTGTGGAGATCCTTGAAGGCCACGCCTGCACTTTTCATCCATTCAATAAATATTTAATGTGCAACTACTATGCACCAGGTGCTCTACTGAATGCTTGGAGACCACGCTCTCATTCTCACAGATCGTATAACCCTGGTGTAGAGAGAAACAATAAACAAATAGACAAACATGTAATGTAACATCAGGTAGCAACAGGTGCCATGATGCAGGGATGGGAAATGGAGTGACAGGGCTCCTGAAGCCAGGAGGTGGGATGGGAGAGTGTGAGGGAGAGAGGTGGGAAGGAAGTGAGGGGGGCACAGCCATTCCTCACCAGCCTCTGTAGGAGCTCTGGTGCCATTCTAGCATAATGGGAGCTTGGGCTTGCTCTCACTGGCAGAGGGGAGTTGGCGTTTTGAAGCAGGAAGCCGTGGGGATAGGACAGGAGCTGCTATGTTAGGACAGAGCTTCCCTAACTTTGGGGCAGAGAGAAACTTTCCATCAAGGAGTTGTACTTAATTCTGATAGACAAAGGATGTCCACGTTTCCTTTCTCACTTCTCGGCTTTGTTTTCTTTTCTCCTTAATACTTTTCATCATCTAAAATAAAATAATTTTACTTTTAAAATACTTTATTATCTATGCCCCCCCTCAGGATATAAGCTATATCTGATGAGGAACTTACCTATTTTATATCCCACACACCTGCAGCGGAGCTGGGCATGGTGAGTCCACAGACACAGGCAGAATGGCTGAAGGAGTCCTCCTTGTAGAGCAGCCGTCACGGAGGCTAGTACCAGTGTAATAATTTATTATAGAGGGGTTGTTTGAAACAGCAAAGCACATAAATTGTGGGTGACATGGTGACTTGAAAATAATTATTTTATACCTTGATCTGTTAAGCGCGCGCGCACACACACACACACACACACACACACACACCACAAACAAGGGGAGTGTCATTCCACAGGAGGATGTAGTAATTCTTAGACACTTTTTCTCTAGAAACTCCTAATTCCTGGATTATCGGGGCAGTGAGGAATGAATCTGTAAAGCATTGCATTCTATTTGTCTTTGAATTCTATTTCTTCAAGCAGTGCCAACCTACATTTGCATCTCACTCCAGGGGTGTCACTCTACTTATCAACGACCTGCAAACAGGCAGCATATTTAGATAATCGATAGATGATAGATGATAGATAAATAGATAGATAGATAGACTTTTATTGATGCACTGTAATTATACATCATAATGAGATTCAGTGATAGGAACAATGTGCACACGGCACTTGGTGTGTTTCTTTCCAGATCCCACCCCACCCCCTCCCCTTCCCAGTACATGTCATTGACATTGGTATTGATAATTTCATATATGTACATAGCCTTATGGAAACTGTTACCTTCATTATGTCTCTAGCCCTTTCCTCCCTCCCCTCAACGCCCTCCATCGCTACATTAGAGTCTCTGCTCCTCCGAGTTCTCTTTTGTTATCCAATTTTTTCTTTAGCTTCCACATATGAGAGAAAACATATAACTATTTGCTTTCTGAGACTGGCTGATCTCACATAGCATAATATTCTCTAGCTCCATCCATTTTCCTGCAAATTACCTATGGAGATCAGAGTGGAGGTTTCTCAGAGGACTGGGAATGGAACCACCTTAGGATCTAGTAATGCACTCCTGGGCATCTTTCCAAAGGAATGGAAGTCAGACTATTATAGAGAAGCATGCATGTCCATGTTTATAGCAGCACAATTCACAATAGTCAAATTGTGGAACCAGCCTAGCTGTCCATCAACAGATGAATGGATCACAAAACTATGGTATATATACACACAGTGGAATTTTGCTCAGGGCATATTCTTTTTTTTTTTTTTTGCGGTACTGGGGATTGAATCCAGGGGTGTTTTACCTCCGAGCTCCACCCCTGGCCCTATTTTTTATACTTTATTTTGAAACCCGGTCTCACGAAGTTGCGGAGGGCCTCACTAAGTAGCTGAGGCTGGCAGCGAACCCGTATCCTCCTGTCTGAGCCTCCCAAGTACTGGGATTACAAGCGTGCGCCACCACGCCCGGCCTCAGGGTATATTCTTAAAACTCATTTTTAGTTCAACTGCTTGGATACCTTATCTTATAGAACTTACATAATAAATGAGCAGGAGGGAGTTGCTCAGGCTGGAACACAAAAGTACACTTAAGAATAATGCAACTGAGCCGGGTGTAGTGGTACATGCCTGTAATTCCAGTACTTGGGAGGCTGAGACTAGGAGAATCATAGTTTCAAGGAAAGTCTCAGCAATTTAGAGAGACTTTCAGCCACCTAGGGAGACCCTGGGCGTGGTGGCGCACGCTTGTAGTCCCAGTACTTGGGAGGCGGAGACCGGAGGATCCAGGTTTGAGGCCAGCCTCAGCTACTTATTGAGGCCCTCCGCAACTCCGCGAGACCCGGTTTCAAAATAAAAAAGTATAAAAGATAGGTCCGGGGGCCTAGCTCAGAGGTAGAACGCCTCTGGGTTCCATCCCCGGTACCGCAAAAAATAAAAATAAATAAAAAAATAAAAAGGGCTGGAGGTGTAACTCAGGGGTAGAACGCCTCTGGGTTCCATCCCCGGTACCGCAAAAAAAAAAAAAAAAAAAAAAAACCCAAAAAATAAAAAGGGCTGGAGGTGTAACTCAGAGGTAGAATGCCTCTGGTTTCAATCCCCATTATCACACACACACAACTTAATGCAACTGACATAACATAAAGTTAACATAAAAACTGCAGAAAAGAATATGATTATGAGTATCAATCAACAAAATTGCAATTGAATTAGAAAATGTGTTTTTATGTACATTGGGTGACCATCCATGCTTGAGAGAAGCATTTGAAGATATTGTAAAGAAACTTTAGTTTTTCAAGAAAAGCTAGAAGTGTGGGTTGTAATTTGGGGGACCTTCCTCCCCCATTCCTCCCCTCTCTTGACTTGTCTTTGGTCTTATCTTTGCTATGTCGCCTTCTCTCCTGACAGGTGCTGCCTCTCCCACCACTTTCTTGAACTCTATGGCCATTGCAAAATTTTTCTCTCATCTTTACTTTTTTTTCTCATTTAAAATAGAAAAGAGGGTCACAGGAAAAGAACCACCTGTTTAGCTGTCTCTGGAAGGATTTCTACAGAGAGGAAAAATTTGAATGACATATCTCATGTCATTCAAGGATATCAGGGTTTGTGAAAATGTAGTACTCCTTTTTTTGACTTTTTAAAAATTCATATTACAAATTATCTTTAAAGCAGGTCAGGGAGTAAGATCAACATAAGTACAAAGGTATATTTTAGTTGTCCCCCCCTACACAGAATAAATAATGTAACAATATACTGTTACAGTGAAGTTCAACTCTCCTTAATGTAAGCTAAAGATTTCTTAAATCCTCATTGCTTCAGATAGAATAGAAATAAAACTGCTTGGGGACAAAGAGCTGCCCTACTCCTTCATCTAGGGGAGTCAGAGTCAGGATCCCACTGCCTCATCTTTCATCTGTGGACAATAATCCCTGCTCTTCCAACCTCATTAAACTGTTAACAGGACAAACAATATCACATATATGAATTTGATCTTAAGACTTCAAAACCCTTGAAGCCGTGGTATTATGAATTATCCAAAAGTTAATTCTGGCCTTCTCTGCAGTGTTCTCATAACCGGGGTAACTGGGGAAAGCTCGGTCCTCTGACACCATCTAGGAAAGTCCCTTCTGGGTTGGAGCAAGAAGGGTAGAAATCATGCAGAACCTGATATTTGCTTTGCCATCATTATCAATAACAGGGGCAGGCAGTTGAGATCTTAAGAGCTCTAAAGGCATGTTTGCATAAGGAGAGGCCAGAAAGAACAAATGCTGTGTTGAGTGAATGCTGCATTTCATGTGTACTTTCTTTTTCTAGTGCCTGGGTCTTGTGCACTTTAGAAGTGGGAAGAAGGAACATGCACTTAGAGTATGACCCAGATCAAAATCTTCCCATGTCAACTGCAGAATGAGGAAACTTTCTCCCCTTGTGGCCTGACTCAGGTATTTAGAATGCATACCTGCCGATAAATAACAGGAGTGTTCAGTACTATGACTACTTTTCTCCACCTGGGTTATTTAGGGATTTTGGCTCACTCTGGGTAAACGACTAGGGTGTATCCTTGTGGAATACATGCTATGATGTGGCAGCGATGCATGAAGAACATCCACCATCTGTGCCCTTCCCCTTGCCAGCCAGAGGCCGGTCTGTGCCAAGCGTCTTCTGCTCTGAGGCTCATTCACCTGCCCCAGCAGGTGTTCCAGTCACCAAGGACTTCTCAGAAGCAAACTTTGGGGCACAGAGGCTGGCTGTTGTTTTAAAGAATGAGTTGCAGAGCTGGGTGTGGTGGTGCATGCTTGTAATCCCAGTACCTGGGAGGCTGAAACCCGAGGATCCGGGTTCATGGCCTGGCTCAGCTACTTAGTGAGGCCCTCCGCAACTTAGTGAGACACTGCTTCAAAATAAAGAATAAAAAATAGGGCTGGGGTGTAGCCCAGAGGTAGGATCAATCCCCTGTACCACCAAAAAAAAAAAAAAAAAAAAAAAAGAATGAGTCACAGAGAATAAGAGCTTGTCATCGATGTCCTGAGTAAGAGATAGTGTGCCTCTCTGAGCCTCATCTATAAAGGCAGAGGACTTTCCCAGCTCTGAAATTGTCAAGAGCCAAAGCCACATTGTAAGATTGCCTGTCCAGGTTACCGTGCATCTCACCTGGTAGGCCTTTGTAGGAAGCTGAGACTGAGCAGGTCAAACAGAACTCTTGGATTTCATATACCTTTTCAATGCTTGTTAAAAGTTTTTATTTCATTGAAAATATTAAAATCAGGAGACATACATGAAAACATAGATTTCTGACTGCCCTTGGAAAATCAAAAGGTCACCAGGCATGGTGGTTTGTATCTGTAATCCCAGTACTTGGGAGGCTGAGACAGGAGCCTCAGCAACTTAGTGAGGCCTTCAGCAACTTAGCTAGACCCTGTTTCAAAATTTAAAAAAAAATTTTTTTAAAGGGCTGGGGATATCATTCAGAGGTAGAATGCCTCTGGGTTTGATCCCCAGTACCAAAAATTAAGTATTAATTGAAAGGGTTAGGAGTGTAGCCCTGGGTCCAATCTCTAGTACCAAAAAATAAAAATAAAGAAAAAGCAAAGGATCTGGCCACATTGGAGCTGAATTCTCACATGTCATCACTAGTTAGAGCTGCTGGTGTCTATTACCTTTGGATGGGGCATATATTCTTTCATTTGCCACAATCCCTACCCCTCCCTAATGCCACCGACATCAGGTCTACTTGATGGTATTCTCCTACCTGAAGGCATTGGATATTGTGATCCTTGCCTTAGTCTCTCTTCCCCAACTCAGGTATATTAACTTACCTTTCAGTATCTTTTCTAAAAGCAGGCTTTCCAGGGAGGGGGACATTAACATGCTGGCATGAAGCAGGTGAGCAGAGCACTGTTGTCCAGATGGGAGGATCTCAGCGTCCCAGTGAGGAGGGGCCAAGGGCCAGGGAGAGCCTTTGGAAGGGCAAATGATAAGGCAGAGCAGCTCTGTCAGAAATATAATGCCAGCCACAAACATGAGACACATGGGCAAGTGAGTCTTCTTGTAGCCGCTTTATAAGGCAGTGAAAAGAAACAAGTGAAGCAGTTCACTGAACTCACCCAAAACATTTTCATGCCATCACGAATCAATTTTTAAAAATTATGAATGAAGCTGGGTATGTGGTAGCACATACCTGTAATCCCAGTACTTGGGAGGTAGAGATAGGAGGATCACAGGTTTGCAGCCAGCCTCAGCAACTTAGTGAGACCCTGTTTCAAAATAAAAAAATAGGGCTGGGGGTGTAGCTCAGAGGCAGAATGCCCCTGGGGTTATCCCCAGTACCACACACACACACACACACACACACACACACACACGGGTGTGCGCACGAGGTAATTCATGAAACTGCTTTATAAACTATAAATAACTATACATATTTAACAAAGAGAAAAATAACTGTATTTCATTGAATGCCAGGCTCTGTGTCAAGCACATTGAATGAGTATCTGTCTTCATCCTTAAAATGCCTCTACCAAATTTTTGTTGTTGTTTTATTGGTTGGTTGGTACTTTGGATTGAACCCAGGGGCAATCTACCTCCAAACTACACCCCCAGCCCTTTTTATTTTTTTTACTTTGTGACAGGGTCTTGCTAAGTCACTGAGGGTCTCACTGAGTTGCTGAGGCTGGCCTAGAACCTATGATCCTCCCTGTTTCAGCCTCACAAGTACTGGGATTATAAGCATGTGCCACCACACCGGCCTTATACGGGTTTTAAAGGGAAAGAAACTGAAGCTTATGGAATTAAGTAGCTTGTGTAGTCACCCAGGTGGTGAGTGGCAGAACCATCAAGGCTTTGAAAATAGGTTGTATTATATTCATGACAGGGAGAGAAAGAGAGAATAAATCTTATCTTTCATTTTGTTTTGTTTTTTCTTTGTGGGGCTGGGGATTGAATCCAGGGGCATTCTTCTACCTCTGGGCTACAACTGAAACTATTTTATTTTTTATTGTAAACAGGATCTCACTAAGTTGCTGAGAACCTTACTAAGTTGCTCAGGCTATCTTCAAACCTGCAATCCTCCTGTCTCAGACTCCCAAGTACTGGGATTAAAAGCATGTGCCACCATGCCTGGCTACCTTTTACTTTCTGAAGCATTTTGGTGTTTTAGAGATGAGGAAACTGAGGCTTTGCAATTATACACAGTATTATGCATGTGCCAAACTAATGGCCAGGTAAACATAGAACCAGACAATCTCTAATGTTGTCATTTTGATATTAAATCCATTGACTTCTGAGCTGGAAGAATCTCCTTATTATTGTCTCATTGTTTTTTTAATCCCTCAAATGCAGAGCTAATTCTTTTGAGGTTGAACTTCTTCAATAGAGGAAATTAATGCACAGGATTGGCAGATAAATTCAGTAGCATTTGGTGATGCTGCTCAAATAACTCCAATCAGTATCAGTCCACCCCAATTCCTCTTCCTATTTTCTGGGAAGTGAGTTACAACACATCATTGATGAAATTATGTACCATTGACATTTCTAGCTCAATTCTGACTCATGCAAATATCGATAAGAAAGTTTGGTTGTGACTAAGTTCTTCACAATTGCACACAGACCAAGTATGAGCAGAAGCATTGTTGCCCCCAAAGTATAATGTTTCTGTCCCAACAGGTGACACAATTTGTGTTAGTCTCCATTTTTCAAACATGTCCCCACTAATCTTCCTCACCAAGTGGGGCCCTCTTTGCCGCATGCCCACTCTAAAGCTTCCTGGTGCAGCAGAACATTGATACGTGCTGCTGTCCCATGGTCCGCATGTCTCCCACCCAAATCTTGTTTGTCCATCAAGAGTCATTTGCTGAAATCAGGGCACTGAGTTTCAGACAGGAAGTAAGTCTTTGATATCCAAACACACATTGTCCTCACCTCTCATTTGAGCTCACCTCACATTCCACCTTGTGGTGTCAATGAAGCAGGTCGTGTTTGCTTTTATCCAGGTAAACAAAGATTCCTTGAAGACAGGGCCCTTGGATCTACAATGTTTTACATGTCAGCAGTACTTGAAATATGTTATTGACTAAATGCATGAATACCCTTATTCTCTACAATGGGGCTGGATTTCTAAGAGGTATGTAAGATCTGCTGAATAAAATAAATTCCAGATTTGAAAACTGTACAGAGTTTCCTGGAGGTAACAAAGCTCTGCTATGATGTGTTATTAATATCTCCAAAGCAAAAGTTGGAATTATCCTGCAAAGTATACAATCAGAAAAATGTAGAAAGCAATAAAATTGGTATGGATATAGAAGAACTTTGCTCCAGGTGAAGTTGAAAAATGAATTAAAAACTATGATTCAGCTGTCTGGGTTTTTCCTGGTGTAAGAAAGCACACAAAATGTATGGTGGCCAGGAATAAGTTCCTAACGCCCTTCTAGGCAATGAGTAACTGTGTGTGACTAAGATAGAATGCGGAGAAAGTCTCAGACACTGAAACAAAAGCTTCCGTGTCTGACTAGTCCTGGAGACTCCCAGTTCTGGGAAAGATGATCATTTTCTAGGCATGAGTCACATCAGCATTCTTAGTTGTCAATAAGAACCCCTAAGGAACAGTTATCGTCTTTAATTTGAAAGTAACTGCAGTGATAAAGTTCAGGACTTTCGATTCTAGTAGCTCCCAGGGGCTCCTGCTCCCGCATGGAGCTCCTTTGCAGGACTTTTCAGATTTTCATCAGGTTGTGTTTGTGAAGTCAGCAAACACCAGAGATGTGGCAGATGTTGGCAACACAGAGCATTCCTTGGAGTCTGGGCTTTCAGGCGGTTCTCATGAGAACAGGCACTTGGTTTACCTTGAAGTAAAACAAATTAAATTCCAATGTGAAGACTGTTATCAGAAATCCCCAAGCCCTGCCCAGCTCCTAGTGTTCCCTCTCACTGCCCTGGTTAGCTCAGCGTGTAAACGGAACTTTGGGCCACTTGAACACACTATACCTGCCTTGGGCTGGTTGAAAGAGATTTGACCCTCTAGTCTGTGCAATTGGTTATGTAAAAACTGAATTTAAAAATATCTGAAACCAACTGATTCCTCTAGCAGTTTCTCCCCAATGTTTCTCTAGTGCCTATACATGTGAGGAGGGCAGTGCCCCTCTCGCTTCCAGTAGAATAAGCCACTCCCCAGACACAATGGCGACCAGCTTGGTCCAGACCACCTGTATCCAGAGCTGAGGGCGGCTGCTGGTTCCCATTCACCCTGGTCCGGAGTCCTCTCATTTCTTTATTTCCCCATGCAGTCAATCATCAAGTCCTTTTGGCTCTGCCTCCAGAGACCCCAAACCTGTCTCTGCACTCCAGGTTGGAGCTAGCACCCTGACCTCATCACCATCCTTCCTCCCTTCTACCAAATCAGACTCCTGCCTGATCTTCCTGCTGCCTTGAAGTCACTAAAACTCATTCCTCCCAAAGCAGCCTAAGTTATCTTTTTAGGACATAAATCAGATCATGCCGGGGTCCCTGTTTCAAACTCTAATCACTTCCCACTGTGCTTAAGAACAAAACAAAGAGCATCCCTGCCTGGCCCAGCCCCATGTCCCCCTGGGGTGCTCTGTGTCTGACCCCTCTGTGCCACCCCCCCTTCCCCAGCTCCACCCCAGCCCCCTCACCCTGCTGTCCCTCTATCTGGAATCTTCTTTCTTCTGATCCTTTCATGGATGGCTCCTCCTTCCATCTCATCTCAACTTATCAACTCCTCAGGGAGGCCTTACTTAGTGTCCTGCTCTAAGGAACCATGTAGCTACCCTCCATTACATCACCCTACATCAATACTCTACAGACTTTTTATCGCAATCTTTCTTATTTAATTTTTTAATAAATGTATTTACTATTCATCTTTTCCCACTAAAATGTCTCTCTCTTGCCCCTATATCTCCAGTGTCGAGAACAGAAACTGTCACATACTAGGTGGCTAGTAAATATCTTTTAACAGGTGACTAGGTACATAATGGATGTCATGGTCAACAGTCATTCAGTAATGGTATCTTTTAAGCATCAATAGCATGAAAGGTTTTAACCTTCTACTATACCGAAACGACCACTTGCAACTTAGGTATAGCTTTTACCATGTTAGCTCATTTGGTCCTTGTGGGAAAATTAAGAAAAAGGAATCAAGGGCCTTGCTGCTAAGAAGCTATACACCGCTTTCTGTCTACTGCCTGAAAAATGAATACACCTATTAGAGGCTCGACACTTCTCTTGTAGCTGCTGAACCAAGCAGGGGTCCAACATAGGAGAGCAGGACCCTCGACAGCCTCTACTTGTTTACTTGTGTGCTAGATCTGCATCATCTTGGTTTTTAGCTGGAGTGAGGAGGAGTTTCATGAACAGGATGGAGACTAAGGGAGGAGGGGGCAGGGCTGTGAGGGGTGATGGGGGAGGTCCAGCCGGGCTTGAGCCTCTACTCAGTGTGAAGTGAGAGGCAGAAAGAAGCTGAAGGACTGTTGATATGTGAGAAGTTTAGTTCCTTAGGCACAAGCAAAGCTGCTTTGGGACTCAGTCTATGAAAGGCAGTCTGGGCAGGCTGAGGGTCTCCCCTAACCCTGCAAGGAAGGAGGAAGGCAGGGAACACAGGGCTGTGGCACCTTGCAGATGGGGCAGAGTCCTAGCTTTGTGACTCTGGAAGACAGGGCCTGGATGAGAGAAGTAGCATAAGGAAGACTTTCATCAGAGATGCCCTGGTGCTCTGGTTCGAGCCGTGCCAAAGTCCCAGCGCACCAAAAGCACCCCCAGGTCACAGAGCTCTGAAGGCCTCAGCCCCAGAAAGTTCATGGAGGCCCCCATCAACAGCTCTGATGCCTGCATCAGGTGGCAGAGAGAGAGAGATTTGGACTCTGAGCAGAGGAATTGGGGCCCAGTACCAGCAGAGTGGCTGCTTCCCATGGTCAGATGTTTCTGTGAACATCCAAGAGCTACAGATTGTCTCTGAGCATACTTGCCTTATCCTACAGACTCCCCCCAAGAAGTAGAGAGACTCTCAGAAAGGGGAGGCATGGAAGGCCAGAATTATGCAGGGGGAGCTCCAAAAATTTGAGTAGAAATGTGATCTAACTGGCCCCCACAGGCTGATGAGGCCTGGGGACATTTGGTTACATACCTGGCAAAGAGGCTCAGCAAACAGGTTCAGACTTACCAAGCGGAGAGGCAATTAAGTACACATGCCAAGGGGGAGCCAGAGGCAATGGTGGGCAGAACAACAGCCCTGTTGTGTTACCCAGACCTCTACGGGCTGTGGGGACGGTGCTCCAAACCCACCCCTGCTTTGCTTCTGTGTGAACTATGCATAATTAATTAACTCGAGCTCACTGGAATCCCTCTGCCCTGTGGCTGTATTCTGCACAAGTTTACAAAATATGGAAAAGAGTTTTCTTCCTTGCAATGACATTGTAATTCCCACAGAAAGTAAAAAGATCTGTGGTAAAAGGCTTCCATTGAGACGAGATCGATAAAGTTATCTATTTTGAAGTTAAATATGAACCCATGTAATTTGTCTTTCATATCATCAGCAAAGAAATGTGAACTTTGTTTACGAGAGGGCAGAGATTCTAACTTCAGCACTTGCACAGCCTCAGAAGCCTGGCTGGGATCTTGCACACCATTGGTACTTGGTTTGTGTTACCTGAAAGAATCAAAATCCAGGAAATCACAAGCGTTCTTTCTGACCCAAGTTTTTCCAGCTCCAGAGGCCAAACCATAGAGTGGGGGTGTGAGAGAGACACCTCCCTGACCATACAAAGAGAATCAAGCTCTTTCCATTAACCCTCTTGGGAAAAATAAAACAATCCCACTGAAATACAGTTGCATTCAAGTAAAATAAGGTGATGAAATAATTTTACCTTTTGTCATGGTCCAGCAGCCCTCTCTGGAAATTATTCACGCATTTGATTTCATTGCATTTATTAGAAACCTGTGTGTGTGTGTGTGTGTGTGTGTGTGTGTGTGTGTGTGTGGTCTGTACACATGTGTGTTTGTGTGCTGTGTTAACAGAATGACAGAAATCATTGCAGTCTATGGTCACAATAGTGAGCACTGTGGACACACCGCTAAGCGTCTAGAATATGAGATCCCCAGTATGCAGGTTTGGGACTTCAGAGCTGATTTCCAAGCTATCTTTGAATAGCCCAGGAACCTCTGAACAGTTGTAAAAGAAAGCCCTGGGTCAGTGTGTGTGGAGGGGGGCATTTCAGGGCAAAGGGAAGCCTTTGTGACAAAAGATGATGACATTGTTCACAGGGTGGTCAGATGTTTGCAACAGTGGAATAAGGGGCTCACATCTGCATCTCTTTTCCCCTTCCTCGGATGGGCCTCCCTGGGGCTGCTCAATAAAGTAGCTGGTCATGCTGGTCCACTTGGGATCCCGGCAGCATCACCACCAGTTCTGGGAAGCTGCGCCTATCTCCAAGCTTGATGCCATCAAATGGGTTCCCAAGGGACTGTCAGAGGCACTCAGATGGTCCTGGGATTGCAGTCCCTGGTGGTTGTGTGGCATACTGTGATTGTTATTGTTGTGACCAGGAAGGCCATGCATCTTTTAGGTGGTGTATCAGTCTTTAAATGATTTCAGGCCCTTTTTAAAGTACTCAGGCTACCCAAGACCCTAACTTCAAACTCATACGACATGTGGCACTACTGCACCCAAGTTTCCTAGAATACCACGGCTCTCAAATACCCTGCTCTTATCCCTGTGGACTTCATGGGCAGCCCTTGTCAGGGCGTGGTTCTTGCTTTTGGTTGGGTCCTACTTGTATAGAAAAAACAGTCAACTGTTGCTTCTGAAATGAGGATGATTCATCTGTCCCCACTAACTTTAGAGCTGAAGGTAAGTCGTCAGTGAGACAAGAGAGGCTGTACAGACCCTGAGGACTCAGGTTGAGGAATTAAAAAGCCACATCAGACATGACAGTTTACAACCTAGAAGTCCTTAAACGTCCCCTCACCAGAGCTGAGCCTTGTTGGGCCCTAAATAAACTTAATGCAGTTTTTCTCCTGCCACTTTTTATTTTTATTTATTACTACCCATTGGGGGCCAAAGGCAGAATAGTTGAAACATTTCCAATGAAACTGAATTTTCAGAATATTTAGTCAGCCTGAAAACAGCAAGATGCAGGATTTATAGATTTGCATTATCAGGTAAGCACTTTCCCAAACCTCAGCTCTTGGGCTTGATTATAATTAAACAGATATATTGGCTTTAATGGGACTAGATCTCTGAATCCCAGGGGAGTTGCCACATAAATTGAGATAAGATACTTAACCCAAAGATGTCTGCATCCCGGAGAGAATGCCGCAGGTGGGCATTCCTGCCAATGAGAAGGATGGTTGCTGAAGGGCATATATTTCTAGGAGGTCAGAAAGGACTTGGCAGACATAGAAGGTGCTGTCACACCCAGTACCAGGCTGGAAGGAAAAGGCTCTTGCAACATAATCAGGTTTTTTGTTTTGTTTTGTTTTGGTTTTTTGCCATGGAGAAGCAGCATCTATCAATGATTTTTAAAAAATAAGAATGACAAAGTATAGCTCCTTCTGCTGAGATTCAAATCTCAGCTCTTGCTCCACACTGGCTAACCTCAGGGAGGTTTCTTAAATTCTCTAAGCTAAGCTTTCCTGCTTTTCTGATGAGGATAATGATAGTAGCACCATGAGAAGCTGTTATGAGCAAACTCCAAATGGCTGCTGATTTCAGAGCCTTTCTGCACACTTCAAACCACATCACTCCTCTACTCAACACCCTGCATGGCTTCCCATCTCATTGAGAGGAAAACCCAAGTGCTGTCTAGGGCCTTCAAGGTTCTTGTTTCCTGCTAGCTCTCTGGCCTCATCTCCAGCCACTCTCCCCATACCAACGGCATCCAGACGCACTAGTTGGCTTGAAGCTCCTGGCATCCCAGACAGCCTGACATGTAACCCACCTGCTCTCTCCTCCTGAAATGTCCCCTCACCCTATGCTGGCTCCTCTGTCACAGGTGCTTCCTTAGAGAAGACCACTGACCACTGAATATAAAGAATTGTCGGCCGGGTGTGGTGGTGCACGCCTGTAATCCCAGGACTTGGGAGGCAGAGACAGGAGGATCTCAGGTTCGAGGCCAGCTTGGACCACTTAGTGAGACACTCTCTCAAAATGAAAAAGGGCTGGGGTGTAGCTCCTGAGTTCAATCCCTAGTACTGCAAAGGAAAAGAAATAGCAAACTACATTTCCTCCAACACTCCCTGAATATTTGGCGAATGGAGAACATCAGGGTCTCAGAGTCCCTCAAGTGTCCCCCAGCCATTACTAGATAGTGTCTCAAAAACCTGGAAATTTATAATGTCATCCATCAAAGTCAGGATAGGCCACAATCTTCAGTTAGCACAGGTCATCCTGGGTTCCTGCTGCCCATGTTCATCCCTCGTGAGCTATGGTGAGCCTCCCTCCATCCTTGGCTGGCCAGGATTCCTGCGGAGGGTGCAACTGCTACCTGCTCCCAGGGCCTGCAGTCCTCGGGCCAGAAGTGCTGGGTGCGTGCCGAGGGCAGGAGGGCCCCTTGCCAGCAGAGGGCCCTGCGGCAATTCACTGGCCACACCGCATCGCGCTGAGGCTATGGAGTAGGGTCTTTATTTTTATTTATTTATTTATTTATTGTGGTACTGGGGATTGAACCCAGGGGCATTCTACCTCCGACCTACACCCCCAGCCCTGTTTTTATTCTTTATTTCGAAACAGGGTCTCACTAAGTTGCGGAGGACCTCACTAAGTAGCTGAGGCTGGCCTCGAACCTGTAATCCTCCTGTCTCAGCCTCCGAAGGTACTAGGATTACAAGCATGCACCACCACACCCAGCTTAAGGAGTAGTTTTCACCTGCTTTGCCCATCTGCCTTGTGGCCATAGGTTTAGAGTCCTCGGAGCTAGATGAAGAGTAGAAGTCACACCTTCCCCTCCATCTTTTCTACTTTGTTTCCTCCTCCAGCACTTTCTTCCCCAATTTTCCTCTTCAAAAGGAAGGAAAAAAGCTCTCCTACATCTGTTATGTGTAGATACCAACAGACCCAAATGGAAATCAACAGCAAGGATCTGTGTGTGAGCAAGGAGGTGCTGAGTAGACCAGTAGTGCCCATTTGGTGCATTTGTGCAAATTAGAAAAAGGAGCCCCTTCCTCAAGATGCTTTTCACGTTATATAGACAAACCTACAATGTCAACGATGTGAACTGGTTCCCCAAGTGTCCTGCTAGGCAGGACTGTCAGAAGTGAGTTAGTACCTTCAACCCAGTGCCTGGCACACTGTAAACGATCGGTAAACTCTGGCTTGTTTGGTTCTAGTGTCCATCAGCATCAGAAGCATGATGAATAGTCTGGCCCTGCCCACAGTTCTTAGTCATTTGCAGATGACCCATTCTCCAACCTCTCTCTTTAAATCTATGAAATAGGGGCAAGAACATTTTGAGTGGCATGAGAGTCCTGCCTGCATCCCAGACCACCCCCTGCCACCTCCAGGTGTCCACTCGGTCATCTGTAGTGCAGAGCTGGCTGGAGTAGAAGGGAGAGGCACGAGGCAGGGGAAGCCAGGGCAGGCCTGCTGCTGCTGACTGAAACTGGCATTGTCCCTTCCTGCCAGGCTCTGCTGAGGTCACCCTGCCTGGAAGCCTGGGAAGGAGCCAGGCTGAGGCTTCCCTCCTCCTGCATTCCACCAGGCCCAGCCCTGGCCCTAGCACAGGCTGCCACAACAGACCTGCAGGAGACAGACGTCCAGGCCTGGAAACCAGTGGCAGAGAGGACGGGCTGCTTGCATTGCTCTGTTTTGTTTGAAGAAAGGCCTAGAGCTAAGTGAAAACACATTACACCGGGATGGCTTTAATCATAGAGGACTGAGATTTAAAGCATCTGCTTCCTTCCCAAATAAGCCAAACACTGGGGAGCTCCCAGCAGCAAATGCTGCCTGCCTGCTCCAGCCACCCCGATTCCATCCCCACCGTGGTGCCCCAGTTCTCCCTGAAGCTGCCAGGGGAAGCTGAGCAGAGAAAGTGCTCAGCCACAGGCTACAGAGGGGCTCCAGGGGGGCCACGTCCTGGACTCATGGCATGGTGGGTGTGCCTCAGCATCTCTCTGATCCCAATAGGGCTGCACTGACCCTGCACCATAGTTTTCTAGGAGAGGCCTGCACAATAAATCACAATGATAGATTGGGGTAAAATTATGGAAGGCTTTAAGTGTCGAGCTAAAGTTAATGGGTTTTGTTCTGTAGGTGATGAGGATTCACCAAAGATGGTGGCCTAAAAGAATATTGTTTCAGCCAGGCGTGGTAGTGCATGCCTGTAATCCCAGTACTAGGGAGGCATATCGCAAATACAAATTCTGTAGTCCTGATAACAATCCTAATACGCTAATAGCTAACAATAGCTCTTACAAAGTGCTAGGCACAGCCGGACGTGGTGGCTTGCGTCTGTAATCCCAGTACTTGGGAGGCTGAGACAGGAGGATGGCAGGTTCGAGGATCGTAGCCTCAGCAAGTAATGAGACTCTCATCAACCTAGCAAGACCCTGTTTCCAAATCAGAAATAAAATCAGGCTGAGGTGTAGCTCGAAGGTAGAATGCCTCTAGGTTCAATCCCCAGTACCACCAAAAAAAACCCCCAAAACAAAACTAGAATATCGTTCAGCCAGTTTTATAATATGTGAGCAGATGAACAAGGACTGGGCGATGAGAGACCATGTATAGGCTGCTTAAAGTAGGTTAAAAAGGATTTAATCACCAACTTGTAACTGAGAAGCTTAACACGGGGATGAGCAGGTTTGGGAGTGATGGCTGGAAATCATTGTATTGATACAAGATTATTACTGTCATTTGTGGTAGCAGGGGTTGGAAAAATGAAATGTAAATTTTTAAGTTGCTTGTCCGAAAGCCAACAGTCCAGTTTTCCTGAAACATGTATGGCAGTTAAGGGTATAAAAGTTCCATTATGGGGGCCATGGGATGTGGGAGCCGAGTCTGTTCCCAGACAGGTAAAAAGCTTTATGCTCCCCAATCCTACCCCACCCTTTACATGGTCATGCTTCTTCTTTACAAGTGGTGTGCTTCTAATATACATTTTTAAATTTTGCCCTTTTCCTTCATAAGAGAATCCATAATTTAGTGAGCAAATATAGGAAGCTAAATATGTGCTGCTTTCTTCTCCCTTTCTCCCTTCCTTCCTTTCTTTCTTGCCTTCTTTTTTCTTTCATTCTTTTAGTACTGGGGATTGAACACAGGGGCAGCCTACATCTGAGCTACACACTCAGACCTTTTTTACTTTGAAACAGAGTCTTGCTAGGTTGCTGAGAGTCTCTCTAAGTTGCTGAGGCTGGTTTCGAACCTGCAATCCTCCTGTCTCAGCCTCCTAAATACTAGGATTACAGGTGTGTACCACCACACCTGGCATGTGTGCTGCTTTCAATCTAATGATTTCCAAGTTTATTACACCTTTTTCCCCCTCAAAAATAGCATCAGCACCTTTATTTACCCATTTATTTACTTGAAAAAATATGTCAAATTATTTTAACAAATTACTCCATTTACTGAACTTCAATAAATAAAGATGGCAGTACTCTCCAAATGGAAGTGTAGGGCACCCAGACAGAGCTATATATAATAGCTTAAAGTAAGATGTTAATTCATCCATTGGTATATGGAAATTCAAATGTGAATTATCAGAGGAAAATTAATAGGGTTAAACCTACATAAACCTTCATAAACCTATGAAGGGAAAAAAAGTATGGGTTAAACAAAAGTTGAGTTTATGGCACATGCATAAAAGTCTTTAAACCTTTTTAAAAGAGGGTTTAGTTTTGAATCATTCTTGGGACTTATTTCTGTATCCTTTCAAAGTTCAGGGTCTTTCTTAACTTTGGAGTTTAGAAAGATCTGGAAGTATTGGCCTAACCAACATCAACAATAGTCAAAAGTTGACTGCACTATGGTTTCACATCCTTTTTAACCTCAAAGGAAATTCAAGAATTCAAGTATGTTAAGTAGGAAACAGCAATACAGAAACCTTATGCTTGTGTGTTTAAATGAGCAGACATACATTTCTTGCACTCTTTTTTTCTTTGGTAAGGTTAAACCCCACAAGACACATCACACTAACAAATCCTGTCTCGAACTCACAGACTCAAGTGTTGACGAATTAATTTACCCTCAAAAAAAGATTGATAACAGAGATTCCAAATGCTATGCCCTACTCTGGCAACCCCAGGTTGTGTTTGTTTTACTTTCCAGGGGGCCAAGGTGTGGCTTACATCTATGTATCATGTCTCTGTCTCATTTCAGGAATAAAAGGAGGAAAAAGATGTCAGTGGGTTTTGGGTGGTCTAGACAAAGGGTCTTCAGCTGGCATGACTAGTGTCCTTTCCTTACTTAGAGGTTCTGAGCTTTTCTCTGTGCCATGGACCCCTTTGGAAACCTAATGAAGGTTGTTTTTCAGAAAAACAAAGTTCCAAAATTCCTAAAATAAAATACATATGATTAGAAAAAATCCAATTAGATTGAAACACAGTTATCAAAATATTGAAGAACAAATTGACATTACAGTAACACATGTACCTCTTTATTAACATGTTAAATAACAAGGCCAGTGGCAAGTCTAATGACTACTGTGATTTCAACAGAATGCCATGTGTCAACAACATTTTGAGACATCTGTAACAACTGTAAAGTGAAATGAAAAATACATGGGATTTCTCTTGGTGTGAGTTCCAGGTACTGCTAATATTTCAGTGGTTTGCTGCCTATAGTGGAAGGAAACATTTAATTTCAGACCAGAATTACTGCAAACGAAGATGCAATGTTTATTTTCCTTCCAAGGTCACAGACCCCACAAATTCTGGCAGTAGACAGAACTCAGGTTAAAAACATGTATATTACAGGATTGTTTTAGGTAACATAGGTCATCAGTACTCACTGGAAACCATACAGACATTTACTCAGGCAGCCTGAAGTTACCCATTGTCATCTCCAAGGTCAGCCCCTCAAGCTTGTTGGCTGCCATAGCTGGCACCTAGCACCGTGCCTTGCAGGGGTAGCTGCTTGATGCATGTCTGCTGAGTAGGTATATGAGAAAGGGAATGGAGAGACAAGGTAGCAGGGTTGGACTTGGCTCTCTAAGGGCCCTTCCTGCCCTGACATTCTGAGACGAGGTGACCAATGCAGAAGGAATCCACTAAAGCCAGCTCAGAGTCCTGTGGTTGGCAGAGTGACCACAGGAGACAGCAGTGCAATGCAGTGGGGTGGGTGGAGACTGGCGCTCAGCACTGAGTTGGAATTCTGTCCCTTAGATAAAGATCCGGAGCAGAGAAGGGAAGTGCTACAACCAGTGACCACAGAGGGTAACCCAAGGGCAGAGAAACAGCTGAGCTGCCCAGTTGTTTTTCTGCTGCCTGTCAGTCAACAGGGACAACAGACAGGAAGTGCATTCATCAGTACCCTGGCTGGTGGAGGAGATCCTTTGTAAGCTTAAAGGCCTTTTGTGTTTCTGACAAGGGGCATTAGCTGAAAGAGGGGTCCCTCTTACCCCTGCCCCACCTCTGCCACCTAGAAAAGGAAGAAGAGAGGCTGAATTCACAGGGCCTCACTGAGTTCCTGGTAGCACTAAGTTTTAGAAGCGTAGAAAGTATAAAGACCATAATGTAACGCAATTATAAGGTTAATATTAGTCAAGTAAACTAGACATGAATGGATGAAGTTATTTCATTTGGGACATTTACCCGATTTAACACTGTTGTAATGGGAAGACTTCATACAGAAGAGTAATGATAAAAATGGCAGTCATTTTAAAGATGTGCCTACTACTCAGAGGCACCTTATGTAATTTTATCTCATTTAATTCTCCCAACAACCCTGTGCGCTACTAATCCCTGCAGTGGGTTGAATGGTAGCTACATCCAAAAGATATGTCCGCCTTCCCAGAATCTGTGAATGTGATCTTATTTGGGAAAGGGTCTTTGCATATCCTTTATATTTGTAGTCATCTCCTCAGGCTCCTCTTGAATCTCCCCAATTTACAGAAGAAGAAAAAAATGTGGCCCACAGGGAGGTTAACTGACTTGTCCACAGCCTCATAGTTACTAAGTGGAAAAGTATGCCTCAAATACAGGCAGTCTGATGTAGGTACATGGATCCTGAGAGAGAATCATCCTGGATTTTGGGGTGGGCTCTAAATTCAGTGGCAATTGTCCTTATGGGAAGAGAAGACCTAGAGAAGGCCGTGTGAAGATGAGGCATCAGAGTGGTGCCTCTAGAAAGCAAGGGGTGCTGAGGACTGCTGGCAGCCACCAGAAGCCAGGCAGAGGTGAGGACAGCCCTGCAGACACCTTGCCCTAGGACCGCTGGCCTCCTGGAACCTCTGAGAGAGTCAGTTTCTGTTGTTTTAAGTCCCCGTTTCCTTCAAGGTCTCCCAAGCCTCTAAGAATCAGGGAGCTATTGTTCTATTATTGAAAACTGCCCCTGTGACTCAGGCCAGCCGCAGACTGCTGGTAAAGCCACCTGGGTCAAGCGTGCAGACTGCTCTGCTGCCTGAACTGTCAAATGACTCAAGTAGTTCAAGATGCAAGAAGGCTGTTAAGGTAACAATAACTGAATACGAAGGTTAAGCACATGCCTACAATCAGACTGCCTGCATCTGAGGCCAACTTTGCCACTTAGAAACTATGAGGATGTGGGCAAATTAGTTTACCTCACCATACGTCACATTTTTTTCTTCTGTAAAATGGGGCGATTTCAAGAGGAACTGAAGGAGACATGACCACAGTATAATATACATAACTGTAATATAATATAAAAATATAATGTGGTATCCCGACGGAACCCTCAAACAGAAAAAAATAAATACGGAGGAAATATAAGTATGGTATAAATTTTAGAAAATAATAATGGAATCTAGGCATGGGGGTGCACACCTGTAATCCTAGCACTTGGGAGGCTGAGAAAGGAGGATTGCAGGTTTGAAGACAGCCCCAGAAACTTAGTGAGGACCCCAGCAACTTAGCGAGACCCTGTTTGGAAAAATAAATAAATAAATAAAAGGACTGGGGGTATTACTCAGAGGTGAATGCCCTTGGGTTCAATCCCCAGTACCACACACACACATACACATACACATACACATACACATACACATACACATACACACAAAAAAAGAAAAGAACAACAGATTGGTATTGATTTATTAATTGAATAACTATACCATACAATCCCATAAGACATTACTAATAGGGGATAACATAATAGGGAAGACTGGATATGGGTTATATGGAAAAGCCATACAATCTAGAATTGTTCCAAAATGTTAAATTGAATATATTTTTTAAGTGGGGAAAATATCAGTACATCACATCAAAATGTGATAAAGATTTAGAATTGTGCCTGGCACTTTTTTGTGTGTGTGTATGTGGTACTGGGGATTTAACCCAGAGGCATTCTACCTTGAGCTACACCCCCAACCCAATTTTATTTCTTATTTGGATATAGAGTCCCACTAGGTTGATGAGAGTCTCACTGCTTGCTGAGACAATCCTCAAACTTGCGATCTTCCTGTCTCAGCCTCCCAAGTACTGGGATTACAGATGCTGTCCACCACACCCGGCTGTGCCTGGCACTTTGTAAGAGCCATTGTTAGCTATTAGCGTATTAGGGTTGTTATCAGGACTATAGAATTTGTATTTGCAATATTCCATGAAACAGGCTACATTTTTATTTTTGCTGTACTAGGGATTGAACCCAGGGGCATTCTACCTCCGAGCTACACACTCCCGGCACTATTTTTTTGTTCTTTATTTTGAAACAGGGTCTCACAAAGTTGCGGAGGCCTCACTAAGTAGCTGAGGCTGGCTGTGAACCTGGATCCTCCAGTCTCAGCCTCCCAAGTACAAGTGTGCGCCACCACGCCCGGCTCTATATTTTTTAAAAATAACAGAGGACTAGGCCCTGTCTCTATCTGCCATGTTAGATTCACCCCACAGGGATAGCGGCAGTCCTGGCAGCGACCGGTCAGGTCCTTGCACTGGCCTCCGGCAGGCGCCCCCCAGGGGTGGGAAACTGCCCCACAACATGGAACCACAGGTTACTCTAAATGTGACTTAAAAATGAAACTCAAAGCTTTCTCGTTTCCGATCCAGAAAATACAACTTGGGCTGATGTTGAATCTATGGTAAAAGTTTCATTTGATCTGAACACTATTCAAATAAAATACCTGGATGAGGAAAATGAAGAGGTATCCATTAATATTCAAGGGGAATATTGAAGAAGCACTTAAGATGGCAGTTAAGCAGGGAACCAACTGCAGCTGCAAGTCCATGAAGGCCACCATGTTGCTGATGAAGCCCCACTCCCAGTGGTAGCAGAAAAACGAGTAGCTGCCAGGACAGGGAAGAAACCACTTGCACATTATTCTTCGCTGGTGAGAGTCTTGGGATCAGACATGAAGAGCCCAGAGGAGCCTGCAGCACAGCCATTTCCACTTGCTCCATGTGACACAGACCAACCTCAAGACAAGCCCCCAGGCTAGTTCATGCGCTACCTGGAGACATTCAGAGAGCAAGTGGTTAAAGAAACGGTTGAGAAGCTTGAACAGAAGTTACATGAGAAGCTTGTCCTCCAGAACCCATCCTTGAGTTCCTGTCCCTCACAAGTATCAATGCCTGTTTCAGAGGAAACACTGTTCCTGCCAGAAAACCAGTTTAGCTGGCGTATTGCTTGCAGCAGCTGCCAAAGGAGGATCATAGGCGTGCGCTACCAGTGTAGCCTATGCCCGTCCTGCAAAATCTGTGAAGATTGCAAAGCAGGACCATATGCCCATGACACTAACCATGTTCTGCTGAAGTTGCGGAGACCTGTTGTGAGTTCTTCCGAACCGTTTTCTCACTCAAATACTCTACTCCCCATCTCTCTGCTGCTTTGGAACAAGCCAGGCTCCAGAAACAGGTTGATAAGAACTTTCTTAAAGCAGAAAAGTAAAGATTGAGAGCTGAGAAGAAACAGCGTAAAGCAGAGGTCAAGGAACTTAAAAAGCAGCTTAAACTCCACAGGAAGATTCATCTGTGGAATTCCATCCATGGTCTCCAGAGTCCCAACTCCCCTTTGGGAGTTGCTGAGAGCTTGCTGCAGTCTAATCCTCTCATGCTCCCTCTGCAACCCTGTGCCCCAGTTATGCCAACACTCAGTGCAGCATTTGTGGATGAGAACTTGCCCGATGGGACTCACCAATGTAAAATGGAGTGCAGATACAAAGCTCAAGTTCATGTGGGGAAACTTGACTTTGGCTTCTATAGAAAAGAAGGACGATTTGGTTCCCTGCCTGAAAGCTGGCCACGTAGGAGTTGTGTCTGTGGAGTTCATCGCCCCGGCATTAAAGGGAACATACACTTCCCATTGGCATCTTTCTCACAAAGGCCAACAGTTTGGGCCTCGGGTCTGGTACAGTATCATAGTGGATCCTTTCCCCTCTGCAGAGAGCCCTGATAACATCAAAAGGGGCTTGATCAGCTCAAGCAAAGCTGACGATCTCACCTGCCAGCAAGAGGAAGCTTTTCTTCTGGATAAAGAAGAAATCCCACTGGGTGAAGTGACTGAGCAGACAGAAGGAACAGGAACCTGCATCCCACAGAAGACAAAAGTATTGCCAGCGAGCAAGAGCTCTACATGCCATCTGTGGACATTTTGACTGCACAGGACCTGCTGTCCTTTGAGCTGTTGGATATAAACATTGTCCAGGAGTTGGAGAGAGTGCCTCACAACACCCCTGTGGATATGACTCCCTGCATGTCTCCTCTGTCACATGACAGTCCTTTAACAGAGAAACCAGGCTTGGGGCAAATACAGGAAGAGAATGAAGGGACTGGATTTAAAGCACTTTCTGATTCCACAGTGTCAACAAAGAGGAAGGCTGAGAACTGCCTCAGTGGAGGAGGCAGAAGAGGACCTGAGTGGCACCCAGTTTGTGTGTGAGACTGTAATTCTATCCCTTACCTTGGATGCTGCCCCAGACCACAACCCACCTTGCAGACAGAAGTCCCTGCAGATGAAATTTGCCTTGCCTGAAGAGGGACCACTTGGAGATGAGAGGGAAGAGATCATCGTGGAAGAGGAGGAGGAAGAGGAGGAACTCAAAGATGAAGTTCAGAGTCAGTCTTCTGCTTTCTCAGAGGACTACATCATCATCCTGCCTGAGTGTTTTGATACCAGCCACCCTCTGGAGGACTCCATGTACAGCTCTGCACTCTCTTTTTTTTTTTTTTCGGTACCAGGGATTGAACCCAGGGGCATTCTACCTCCGCGCTACACCCCCGGCCCTATTTTTTATACTTTATTTTGAAACCAAGTCTCACAAAGTTGCAGAGGTCCTCACTAAGTAGAGAGACAGAGAGAGACAGGGGGAGAGAGAGAGAGAGCTGAGGCTGGCCACGAACCCGGATCCTCCGGTCTCCGCCTCCCAAAGTACTGGGATTACAAGCGTGCGCCACCACGCCCGGCGTTCAGCTCTGCACTCTCACAGCCAGGCCTGGAGCAAGGGGCTGAAGGCGAGCCTGGGGTTGAGGCTGGGCAGGAACCAGCTGAAGATGGGGAGACACACCCCTAAGGGGAGGACCAGCCTCAGGAGCACAGCATCAGTGACATCCTCATGACTTCACAGACTCTGGAAACAGTGCCCCTTATCCCAGAGGTGGTGGGGCTTCCACCACCCTGCCCAGGAGCCCTCCTTGTGTTCAGCATGATTCCCCAAGAGTGGACATACCAGTTACCATACCAGAAGTTTTTCTTCAGTCTCTGATCAGATCAGAGGAGAGCCCAGAGGCTCATCAGGACTTGTAAACAGCAGACACAAGAGCTATGACCACTCAAGGTACCACCATGGGAGCAGCATTGCTGGAGGACTAGTGAAAGGGGCCTTGTCTGTTGCTGTCTCTGCATCAATGCCCTGTTTTCAGGGCCACCAGTCACTGCACAGCCAATAGTCTCTGAAGATCAGACAGCAGCCCTGATGGCTCATCTCTTTGAAATGGGATTCTGTGATAGGCAGCTGAACCTAAGGCTGTTGAAGAAACACAATTACAACATCTTACATGTTGTGACAGAACTCCTTCAGGTCAACAACAATGACTGGTACAGCCACCGTTATTGAGGAGTGACCGCGTATTAAATAACTGCCTGCTGCTCAGAGATGATCTTTATTCTATCATTGGGGTGTGGGGTAGAAGCCTTTGCTTGTTTTTTCAATCTGATGAATCTATATAGAGACCATCGTTGAACTGTCAATACAATACCTGTTACAGTGTATTTTGGAGCAAATCAAAGACCAGAACTTAAATTGTCACTTTAGGAATTGGGTGAATAGTAGGAAGACAGTTTTTCAATTGATTTGGATAAAACTCCTTTCTCCGTTTTAGTTCATTGAAGAATGTAACTTGAACTTCCTATAGAACCATTTTTCTTTCTGCTTATATTGAAGTTGAGTATTTTTCTTTGGTTCATGTGGATATTTTTAGTGGGGATATCTGTTAATTGTCAGATTTTTTAACAGAAATTAACCTTGGAAGTTGTTTTCAAGAATTACTCTTCATAATTTCTGTAACCAACCCCAAGCCTCAATAGCTATGTGACATTGCAAGGACAATGGAGCATGATAGGAACATTGCTACTCTTCCTTTCTCAAGGAGAGAGTCACTCCCTGCAAGACTTAGAAAATGACACCATTGCTTTGTGAAGACCCCACTGGTACATGACAGTATCTACCTTGCAGGAATCTCAAATGAAAGGAGGGAAGAATGTGCCAGTTAACCCACCAACACCTAGTGAGCAGTGTCTATTACAGGCATTTTGCATATATTTTTATTTTATTTAAGGAGAAAAACTTAGGTAGTGTGAAATATTTTGCTAGTCCTATAGAGAAGGGGAAAAAACCCTACCTATTACTTAAAGGGAAAAGTAAACTTAACAGTTACCTTTTTTCTTAATGTCAGGGCAGATCTTATTTTGCAGTAAAGTAGGAGAAATGGGAGCATGTGAAAGGCAAGCAGGCTCTTACATTTATCTCAGTAAAGTTCAGGGATGGGCAAGTGAGTGTGGGGGTGGTGAATAGTAAATGTTGATCACTTCTTGAAATCTGTTCAGAGGTATTTGCCCTACAGAGACTAGAACAGGAGGTGGAGGTTGGAGTTTTGCAAAACTTGGATGGGAGCAAACTTACTGAAAAAGTTTTGGTTTAACCCCAGAATGAATGGGAAAGAGCTTGCTTCCAGGGGCCCAGGTGCTCATTCTGCTTACAGAAGGGAGTCTTAGGTTACAGTTGGTGAAGGAAGAGATAACAAGAAATGCTAAAGATTTTATTCATGAAAATGACTTCCAGAAAAGGAAGAATCTGAACCCCAGCCCAAAGGGGGAAAAGATAGTTAAAATAGTATTATTTAACCTGGTTGGTATTTATAATGAATGTCAATTTTAATAAGTCATAATGATGTTTATTTACAATATAACTCTTGAATGCTACTAAATAAACCAGAATTCAGACTGCAAGCCAACCAGGCTGTTCATTATTTAAAACATTTTTATCAGTCTTCTAGGTAGAAGGCTGAGCGAGTGGCAGAGTGGGTAATTGGGTTGATTTTGGACATGACCATCTGGGTCCTGCAGTAAAGGTCCAGTAGGGTCTGTAGGTCCGGTTATCCACCTGCTTGTTCCTGTACATAACTTCTTAAAGAATGGTGAAATAAATGTTCATTGAAACTCCTAAAAAAATAAAAATAAGATGACACCGTATTTTTAGAGTGAAGTCTAAAAATGTTATAACAACTGTAATTTTTTCTTATTCCAAAGCTAGGTAAAGCCAGACAAAATAACAAAACATTCGTTCTAAGCCTGGTGTGGTGGTGCATGCTTGTAATCCTAGTACCTTCGAAGGCTGAGACAGGAGGATCACAGGTTCACGGTCAGCCTCAGCTACTTAGTGAGGCCCTCCACAACTTAGTGAGACCCTGTTTCAAAATAAAGAATAAAAACTAGGTCTGGGGGCGTAGCTCAGAGGTAGAATGCCCCTGGGTTCAATCCCTAGTACCAGGGGGGAAAAAAAACAATATTCTTTCTCACTTCAGTGTTTCTTGCATGCAGTTCCCATGAACAGGATCTACCTTGTCTAAGAGATAAGAAATGCAGGAAGACTTGCAAATTGCAAATACACCTTTGAAACATGGCTTCATGCTTGTTTCCCGCCTATCTGCCACTGAAATCCATTTCTAAAAATACCTACATCGTATTTTACTTTTCTCTGAGAACAAACACAATGGGTTATAGTGATTCTTTACTATGTTGACATCCCACAAGGTGGACAAATGACACATTTCCTACATATTCTCTTACATTCCCACAACAGTGAAATAATAATACTTCTGATAAAACTGTTCACTGTAAGAAGGGAGGGATTTTTAATGAGAATGAGCGTGTCCAGAGAGAAGATTCAGAGCCAGGCCGACTGTTCCCACCTTGTATGAGGTTTGAGAATGCAGTGAAGAAAACAAGTTGAAAACAAAATGCTTCACATTTTCTCACCTGAAAGGCTGCTTTCTACCCCAGCAAAAGCATGCTGCTGCCTTAAAGGAATTGCTCTTCTGGGCCTTCTGCAAGCAAGACAGGTAGATGGACAGATAGGCAGATGGCAGCTTGGGGGGTACCAAAAAGAACAAAGGGAGATGCAAACAGCAACTGGGACACTCTGCCCAGAGAAGGGACATCATAGGAAAGTAACAAATGGCCGTGCTTGGAACTTATTTCACAAGGAAAACCAGCCGAGGTCAATCATACTAAAACTGTAGTGTCTGGACTTTTTTTTTTTTTACAGGGGATTGAATCCAAAGGCATTCTACCCCTGAGCTACACCACCAGCCAAATTTTATTTATTTTGAAACAGAGACTCACTAAGTTGCTGAGGCTGGCCTCCTGTCTCAGCCACCCAAGTACTGGGATTACAGGTGTGGGTCACTACACCCAGCTTGAGTCTGAGGGTTTTTAATGAGGCATCATTACTCCAAGTTCCTTCTCACAGCCATCACCAAAATAGACCTTCCCTCTGCAGCTCCCTTAAAGAATTTTCTCCCAGAAAACTCATCTCGAAAGGTCTTTGAATTGGAAGATTTATTCAAAAGACAGTAATGAATGAATGATTACACACTTGGGGTTTCTTTTTCTTTTTCTTGTGGTACTGGGGATTGAACCCAGGGGCATTCTACCTCTGAGCTACACCCCTAGACCTTTTTATTTTTTGTTTTGAAACAGGGTCTCGATAGGTTGCTGAGAGTATTGCTAAGTTGCTGAGGCTGGTCTCGAAACTACAATCCTCCTGTCTCAGCCACCCAAGTATTGGGATTACAGGCATGCGCCACCACGCCCAGCACAAACTTGGGTGTTCTTAAGAAATGTGGCTACACTATTATTATGAGGCAACTTTTAAATTGAATTCTGAGTCTTCTTGATGGTAGGTTAGGTAAAATTCCACAAAACTTTCAGTGTATCTATTCTCTCCTTTAGCACTTCTGAAACTACATTAGGTGAAAAGGGACCCAGGGATGCTAATAAGTACATGAAGAAAAAGGCTTTCCTGGGAAAACAGGCTTTGTTTAATTGTTAAACAAAGATTAGCAATTTTCTTCCCTATGGAGCCTCTTGAAGTGTTTACTAGATTAATGAGTATCATGAATTTCTGATGGGGGATTTAATAGTCTATATTAAATAAACTATAGGAACATTTCATTATCAGGACAAGGATTAACAGCTTTCTTCAGAACACAGTTTGGGAAACCATGCTCCTTCACCAGTGAGGCATAAAAATAAATCATTCTGTCAGTTGAGTTAACATTTAAATCCTGTCCTCATAGTCCTTGCTTGCCTAAAGTTTAGGTCCTAAACCATTTCAAGACAAACCGATACTGTGTAACAAATGTCCAAAGATCCCCCATGGTGTGGACTTAGACCAAGCCTGACTCCTGCACTTTCCGTGCTGTTGGGCACCACTCTATGGACACCCAAGGTAACTTAATTTCATCAACAGATGATGGATGTTGACCCCTTTGAAGTCTCCCCAAATATTTGCATATAATGGCATTTTTGTCTATTAAAAAGCTTTCACTGTATGTGTTTGGGCTGGAATTTTAATACTTTGAACTCCTTAACAGAAAAGAGTCACTTCCTTACTTTAATGTTGAAGACCCTGTTGAGCCTTTAGCTGCATTTTTCCTGGATTGAGCAGCCCATTTCACTCTCAATAGCTAGAGGGCGCCAGGAAGGGGGACTCCATCCAGAGCAGCCATGAAGCAATAGAGATAGCACCATAGGTGTGGTTTTGTAATCCCCCAAAGTCTCTCACATCTGAAAGTAATTATGTCCAACAATATATAGATTCATTACTTCTGTTGTGGTGTAAAAATCCAACATACCATCTTTAATTAGATGCCAGCTGTATTTGCTTTTAAAAGCTTTTCTTCTTCCTTTTTCCCCAATTCTTGAGACATCACCAGCTTAATGACATTTTGATTAGCTTGTTAGAATAATTTATTGTTTAGCTTTTTTAATGATTAGGGTGTTCACATCATGATCAATCCTTTACTCTATTTGATTTTGTGTAAACTTATAGACAGGATTCAGTGAGTGGGCATCAGAAACAATCAGGAAAGTCCATAAAACGGGAGTAGAAAGTAATAAATCCTCCATGGATCTCTTCAAGAATGCTCCTCAAACAATCACAGGCCAGAATTTTCCCAGCCTGTTAAAGGATAACCACCTTTCCCCTAGTTCCAACCACATAAATTGCACCTTTAAGGTCAAAAGAAGTCTCAAGTCCTTCTCTTTTGCAAGGATATTTTTTAAAAAGTGAAATATGCCCATCTCACCGGCCTTCTGACAGTGGTCTAATGAGGAAGATAGATAGCTAGATAGGAAGAGAGATATAGAGATGTGTCTTAAATCTGTAAGGGGCACTCTTCTGTAATATCCATAGAGGTGTGTCTTAAATCTGTTATGGGGGCTGCTGAAACTGACCTCGGTGAGTATACCAGTACAGCCATAGAGGACCATGGGACCATGGGGGAATTTTCAGGTTTTCTGTTGCTCCCAAATGCAAAGTCATGGGGAATTCCAGAACAGAAGATGCTTGCTAATCAGACTTTCACTGGACTGAAGGAATGCTCATCCAAGCATGTTAGCTGTCTCACCGTACAGCACTTGCCTGCATAGTTACAGATCTTTCTGTTTTGTCCCATAGGACCTTTTGCAGAGTATGACTCCTCATGACTCCACAGGTTATTAGGGTAAATCAGAGCTCACTATGACTCTGATGATGGACAGATATTATACCATGTCTGTCTGATGTAGCTAGAGAAACCTGTGGGAGATGGTGGAATTATCAGATAAGGTCTTCATAACCAAGAAATCAAATCATCCTTGATCCCTTGATTTCTCTCCCTCTCCATAGGCAACCCATTTGTACATCCTGTCCACCTTAGAAGTAGACCAAGAATCCAACCACCTTGTACCACTGCCCTTGCTTCCACCATTATCTCTGGCTTTAACTGCTCAGCCTCCTGGCTTCCATACTCGCTGCATCTACAGTCAACTCAGAGTGATTCTTTCAAAACACAGCCTGCATCATGTCCAACCAAAACTCCAGAACAGTTTCTCTTCTCACAGAGAATTCAAATCCAGAGTCCTGCCTGTGGCCCCAGGCTCTCCTTCAGCAGCAGCTGCATGGCCTCTCTGGCCTGTCTCCTCCTACCTGCTTGAGCTCACCCTCTCACTCCACTCCAGCCTCACTAGCTACCTTACTGGTCCCCAGACACGCCTCCCTGGGCCCTCATGGTATCCATGACTCCCTCCTTCATTTCCCTAAGGCTCTACCTAAAGGGCACCTTAGAAGAGTGAGTTCTCCAGCCACCCCATCTCAGTCACCTCTGATCTCTTATCATTCCTTATTTTTCTTAGCATTTATCACCTCCTGACCTTTTTTTTTTTGTATTTTAATCATCTATCTCTCCCATAAGAATTACCTCCAAGAGGCAGCAACCTTGTCAGTTTTAATCAACAATCTGTTCCCACAAGAGTGCTTGGCACACGCTGTGGTCTCAATAGATGGTTGCCGAATGAGTGAACGAACACATGAAACAGAATCCATTTTTACTAGTAATGCTTCTGCCCATTGCAGCCCAATGCAGTAGTAAGAGAAGATTCTCATCAGAAAAAAAAAAAATTGCTCAGAATCAAGAAGCCTAACTCTTGGTCAGATTGCTTGATTTATATTTTAAACGGAAAAGAAAAGGGGATGCTCATCACTTTGGCAAACTGTGAATTAGTGAACCACTTGGCAATCAATGTCCGTTTGCTCACGTGGATTTCTTGCCCTGGCAGACCACCAGTTTGCTTCATAGATAGAAAAAGGGGGGGAGCATAAAACATAAGAGAGTCTTCTCATGGTCAAGTCAGAATAAACTCACACTTTCCAGTATTTTGTAGAAAATGACACCTTTGGATTTATTCCACAAATGAAGAGACCGAAAGAGCTCAGTTCTTTTAGACTTTAAATAATTTCTGAGCCCTGAGGTTAGGGCTCTCGAGCAGGCTGACATACAGGATGATCTTCCTCTAACTCCTGTGCCTGCTGCACAGTATGGGCAGGGGCTGAGGGTGGGCGCAGCTCAAGCACCAGGAGTTAATCCCGAGTCACCTCCGGGCCACAGGAAATGCCCATGACCGCCCTCTTCTGCACTCAGTGCCAGGCCTGGCTCCCAATCAGCAGTTTAAGCTTCCCCAGGCAACATATTTTGTTTCATTTTTAAGAAGTGTTTTGTACTGGATTTCAAAAAGAGAAGGAATAAGAAAGGACTGTACAATCCTGGGAAACTTTGTCTCAATTTTGGTGGTAAATTATTCACAGGATGAACAAGTGGAAAGGAGACAGCCAGATACAGAGCCAAAGATGGAATGGGGGGGCAAAGCACAGAGACAAACATATTTTTAAAAGTTCCTTATAGAATTCCATTTCGTACTGATGTCTTTTTATTTTTTTTTTATTCCGTGAACATCTCTTATCTTCTAGAAGACAGTTTGCAGGCTGATTGTGAACTCAGGCTGGGGGCAGCGGCCTCTCCAGGGCTCTGCCTCCTGAGCAGCAGTGTGACCTAGAGCAGGTTACATTGCTTCTCCATGCCTCGGGCTCCTTATCTGGTACATGGTAGTGAAATCATCCCTGTTTTATAGGAGTTTTGTGAGAATTAAATAGTGTAACACTAATAAAATGCTCAATGGTACCTGGCTTTGGTAAGTGCTCAATAAAGCTAGCTACAGTAAACATGAATCCTGGGGGAAGTCAGAGTGGGGTTTACCAGGAAAGCTTCAGCCCAGGCCCCTGTCTGCACAGGTGCCTGGGAGTGACTGGGAGCTGCAGGGAGCCGAGGAGACCAGAAACTGCACCGCCATTAGTCAGTCACAAAAAGTGAAAAGTCGGATGCTCTCCTTAATATGTGGAAGCTAGGGAGAATAGGGTGTAGGAGGGACTCCAGACAAAGATGGAGAAAACCTCATATAAGTAAAGAAGGCGACCTAACTTAGGGAGATGGGAAGGGGGGAGAGGGAAACACCCTAATGCTCAGGATGTACATACACAAATATATCAAAGTCAACGAGTATGCTGAGCAGGAGAAGGAGGGAAGGGGGAGGGAATGGGGGTGGGAATTGGGGGAGGGCTAATTGATGTGTGCATGTATACTTCTACCACCCTGAAACTCATCAAGATGTATGATTACAATGCACCAATTTAAAAAAAAGCATTTCTAGATAAGCATTTCTGGTGAATTGCCCTAGGCAATGTCAAAAAAGGGACTGGAATCTCCAAGGCTTCAGGAACTTGTTGTCATGGTTCCCCTCCACCCCTATTTGTAATAAACACATACTTTCACAGCTCACTTACTTCCACTTTTGCACTCCTTTCCTTAAAGAAGTTTCCCCAAATCAAATAATTTCCAGGCTCCACAAAATCTAGATTCATCCCAAAGTGGTAGAAATCATCACCATGACCCTGAAAAGTGGATGTTATCATTATTTCACAGTCTGGAAACTAAGGTGCTGAGAGAGAAACACTCTCCCCACAGATAGATAGCAGGACCTGGCAGGACTGCCATTTCAACCCAGGTCTCTCTACATCCAAAACCAAAAATTTCCCATCATATTCAACTTCCTCCCATGATGAACATCACAGGTTTTTAAAAGTAAGTGCTACGGAAATAGAACGCCCCTGGGTTCAATCCCCGGTACCGCAAAAAAAAAAAAGTAAGTGCTAAACTCAAAAAGGTATGTGTTTACTAGTGTCCACAGCATCATTATTCACAATAGCCAAAAGGTGGAAGCAACCTGAATGTTCATTGATATATAAGTAGATAAATGAAATATGGTATATCCATATAATGGAACATTATTCAGCCTTAAAAAAGGAGTGATATTTTGATACATGCTACAGCATGAATGAACCCTGAGAACATTATGCTAAATGAAATTATAGAATAGTTAAATTCATAGAGACAGAAAGAAGAATAGTGGTTACAGAGGCTAGTGGGAAAAGACAATGGGCAGTTATTGTTTAAAGGATTCAGAGTTTCATTTTGGGGGTGATGGAAAAGTTCTAGAGATGGATTATGGTAAAGGTATTACAACATATGAATTTAATTAATGCCACTGAATTATGTACTTACAATATTTTTCAATGGTAAATTTTAAGGGGTTTGGATGTAGCACAATGGTAGAACACTTGCCTAGTATGTAGGAGGCTCTGGGTTTGATTCCCAGCACTTCAAAACACAAAAGATAAATTTTATGTTATATATATATTATATTACATATATTATATATTATTATATGTTATATATTATCACAATAAAAAGGGAAATTCCAGCCTATAATATAAGGCCTAGACCACAAAATATTTCTCTAGCAACTAGCACTTTGTGGGTATTATATACTAGGAAAATGGAAGTTGTTACACATTCTTCTTTAAAAGAATTTTCCTGCCAGTCACGGTGGTATACACCTGTATTCCCAGTATTTGGGAGGCTGAGACAGGAGGACTGCAGGTTCAAGGCCAGTCTCAGCAACTTAGTGAGATCCTGTTTCAAAATTAGGAAATTTTTTTAAAAAGGAACTGGGGTGTAGCTTGGAGATAGATGCCCCTGGGTCCAATCCCCAGTACCAAAAGGGAGGTCGGGTCTGGGGATATAGCTCAAAGATAGAACACCCCTGGATTCAATCCCCAGTTCCACCCCCACAAAAAAGTTAAAAAAAAAGAATTTTTCTGAATGTCTTGAAATGTGAGGCAAAGGTACCCACTTCCAGATCCCTTGCTTCCCACGTTACACACCTCTACAAGTCAGTCATAGGATTCTGGCAACCACCACTGTGTAAGACGCCACACACAGATTACTTCAGGGGCGGACTCAAAGACAACACACCCATTGTGCCATCTTCTTTTAGCTACTCACTATGAGACATTCTCACAGAAAGATATCTGGAGGTAGAAGACTTGTCAGTGGTATTTAAATAAAGCGGGGAGCCCAGCAAGGCCGGCCCAAGCTGAGGTTTCCCCTGGTTCCGACTGGCTCCCAGCCAGGCTTGCTCGGTGTCTCCTCTCCCAGGATTGTCTCGGGGCCCTAGGGCAGGCCCGGCTCGGCCTCGGCTCTGTGTTTGATGCGGGTGAGTGGCTGTGTTCAGGGAAGACCCAGGCTAACTGCAATGAGTCAGACAGGTGTACGTGGCTTCCTGAAGTCAAGGGCAGCTAAGGGTTAGCTCACCCTAACCCTCCTGAGTACAGGCCAGCCAAGGGGCAGGTGCAGAGGGCTGCTTCCCTGAGTCATGTGCCGCTGCGTCCACTCCATCTGTCCCTCCACTCAGGCCCCTTGAAGTGCGTCAGACTTGCAGATGGAGTCAGAGCGTCCAGGCTGGGCGCTGGGCAACTGTGATGGTACCCTACCAGCCCAACCAGCCTCTCTGAAAATGTCAACTGTAAGGAATAGAGAGACTCTCACAGCCACCACAAGAAATGGAAATGTGTTGTAAAAGTACACTTTGCAGCCTGGTGTGGTAGCACAAGCCTGTAATCCCAGTACTTAGGAGGCTGAGACAGGAGGATCGCAGGTTCCCAGGCAGCCTCAGCAAGTTAGCAAGGCCCTCAGCAACTTAGTGAGACCCTGTTTCAAAATAAAAAAATAAAATAGGGCTGGGGTGTAGCTCAGAGGTAGAATGTCTTGGGTTTAACCTCCAGTACCAAAAAAAAAAAAAAAACCTCTAAAAGAGGCAGGATCCTGAAGACAGCTAGGAAGAGCTGGGCCTTAGAGAGATCCAACCTGGAAGTGCATTTGTGATCCACAGCAGCTCTCGAATGTGTTCCTTCCCCTCAGGAGAGTGAGCTGTGGGTCTGACTCTACGGTTTTCAATTCACGTGCCTCAGGCCCTTCTCTACCAATTTGACTCCTGATACCCTCACCCACCACTGCACTTTCTACTCCATGTGACTTTCCTTTGCCTTGGGTTCTGCTGCCACATAGCTGCTTATTCTTCTAAAATTGGGCTTACACCCGAAGCATCATGTTCCCTTCATCCAGCCCGATGTGCATTCTCTCTCTGTCTCTTTCTCTGCTCTCTCAGCACATCCTGCCAGCTTCACCTTCCATTACTAAACTTCTGAATGCCCATCTGCATTTCCCAGTTCAGATTCCACACAAAGTAGTCCTCCCTCATTCATGGTTTGGCTTTCTGTGGTTTCAGTTACCTATGGTCAACTACAGTTTAAAAATATTAAATGGAAAAATTCCAGAAATAAATTATTCATAACTTTTAAGTTGTGCACCATCCTAAGTAGCACAGTGTCTCCTCCCTCGCAGGACGTGAACCACCCTTTTCCCACCGCGTCCATGTTGTATATGCTACCCATCTGTTAGTCACTTTGTAGCCTTTTCAGTTATCAGATCGAGTGTTATGGTTTCAAGTAAATGTATTCAAGTGACCCTACTTTACTTCAAAATAGTCATTAAGTGCAAGAGACGTGATGCTGACAATTCAGATTGCCAAAGAGAATCCATAAAGGGCTTCCTTTAAGTAAAAAGGTAAAAGTTCTTGCTGGGCCTGGTGGCGCATGCCTATAATTCCAGTACTTGGGAGGCTGAGACAGGAGGTTCACAGGTTCAAGGCTAGCCTCAGCAACTTAGCAAAATAAAAAAAAAGTATATACAAATATAAAAAGGGTTGGGGGTGTAGCTCAGAGGTAGGATGCCCCTAGGTTCAATCCCTAGTACCATAAAAAAGATATTAGTCTTCAACTTAATAAGGAAAGAAAAAAACTTAAATGCTAAGGTGGCTAAGATCTATGGTAAGAATACATCTTCTGTGAGATCATAAAGAAAGAAAAAGAAATTAATGCTAGTTTTGCTGTCACACCTCAAACTGAGAAAGTTATAGCCATAGTATATGATAAGTGCTTAATTATGATAGAACAGGCATTAAATGTGTGTGTGTGTGTGTGTGTGTGTGTGTGTGTGTGTATGAATGAAAAACATGGAACATCTATAGTGTTTGGTACTATCCATGGTTTCAGGCACCAACTGGGGGTGTTGGCACTTATCTCCCATGAGTAAGAGGGGGCTGCTATATGCAGAGACAGAGGACAATAATCTGGTTGGCAAAGGGAACACAGCTTCCATTCAGGGCACCTTGAGGGTGCTGGCAGCTCATGGATTGGCTGCTCATGGGATACCAGGGCTGCTTCCCTCCACAGTGGCGTGGATGGGACACTTTCCAACAGAGGGCACCAGGCACTACACCTTCCAACATGAAAACAGTGGGGGGATATTTTTTTGTACCATTATTCTACTTTATATTTTCTCTTAAATTCCTCCCTGCATTTTCTCTACCCTGCACCTAAAGCCTTTTCTCAGCTTTCATTACACCCAAGCAGAGAACACATTTTCCCTCTCCTGAGTGCATTTGGTACCTTCCTAAACCATTTGCTCATTACTCCTCTGTGTACTCAATATCCACTGAGTACCTGTCCTGCAGCAGGTGAAATACTGGACAGTGAAGATATAAGATTCACCCATGTACTCTATAAATATTAACTGACCACTTACAAAGTGCCCATCATTGTGCTACTTGCTGGGAATAGAAAGATAACTAAGACACAGTCCCTGCCTGCTGTGTAGTAAGCATTCAGTAAATATTTGTTGAGTAAATTAATGCCTTAAAAGAACTCACAGCCCTGTGAGGGAGAGAGGCAAGTATTTAAACAATCACAAGCAGGGGAACGTCCACAAGAAGGGAGAACTTGAGAGACTAGAGTCCTTCCTGCAGACACTAGTGCCTACACCGAGACCTGGGCGGCAAGCTGAGTTAGCCAGGTGAGAGGAGCAAGGGAGGTGAGGGCAGGCGCAAAGCCTGGAGCAAGGGAGGGGATGGACGTTGGAGGGGCTGCAGCTGGGGACTGAGAAGAAATAAACCAGTGCAATTATGATGTGGGGAATTGGGATAGAAGGCTTTACATGGGAATGCATAGGGTACTCAATTTAAAGGACAAATTCAAACCAGGTCTTTGGAATTCTCCTAAGACCTTGTTGGTCTTGACTGCATCCAGTTGGCAGAGAAGCATGGGATTGTATACACCACTCCCACTCATGTTCCATTGGCAACAACTAGTCACTGGGGTTCTCTTAACTGCAAAACAGGCTGGGAGAGGTAGTCTAACTGTGTTCCAGAGGGAAGAGATTTTTTGGTGGCAGCTAGAACCTCAGAGTAGTTCTTAGGGAGTGGGCAGATCTAGAGCCATGCAGGCATCCCAGATCCCAGCTCATCCTAAGATCCTAATGGTGACTGCAGGGAGGTCTGTGGGCAGACAGACAACTCAGGACCTGAGAAAATCTCAGGAGCCCGGGGCAGCTCCAGGCAGTTCAAGGCACTTCGGGAAGCCTTGTGGGATGCAAGATCTTTTCTTCCAAAGCGATGTTTTCAAGTTGCATGTTCAGTCTGTAGAAAGGTAGGTTTTGAGGCCAGGTGTGGTGGCGCATGCTTGTAATCCCAGTACTTTGGGAGGCGGAGACCGGAGGATCCGGGTTCGCGGCCAGCCTCAGCTCTCTCTCTCTCTCTCTCTCTCTCTCTCTCTCTCTTTCCTTAGTGAAGCCCTCTGAAACTTCATGAGACCCGGTTTCAAAATAAAGTATAAAAAAATAGGGCCGGGGGTGTAGCGCGGATGTAGAACGCCCCTTGGTTCAATCCCCGGTATGGGGAAAAAAAAAGAAAGGTAGGTTTTGAATAGGAGACTGTTTAGAAATACAAAGGGCTGGGCCGGGCGTGGTGGTGCAGGCTTGTAATCCCAGTACTTGGGAGGCAGAGACCGAAGGATCCGGGTTCGTGTCCAGTCTCAGCTACTTAGTGAGGCCCTCCGCAACTTTGTGAGACCCAGTTTCAAAATAATGGATAAAATATAGGGCCGGGGGTGTAGCTCGGAGGTAGAATGCCCCTGGGTTCAATCCCTGGTACCGCAAAAAAAAAAAAAAAAAAAGAAAGAAATACAAAGGGCTGAAGAGCCTGAACTTTTATGTGCAAACTAACAAGTTAGCTTGTCACAGATTCATGGGTTCTGACAAGAGACATGGGATGCCTGGGTCAGAGATAACGGACTAACCATGTACAACAATAGCAGTGGCCCAAGTGTCAACACTTTCTTTCACCAGTTCCCTGATCCCAAATCCCACAGGGTGACTCAAAAGGGAAGAGGAGATGCTTGCATGTGTAGTGGGTTGTGTTACAAGAGAGAAACCCTGAGTTTAGGGAACCGAAGCCTTTTTATAAGGGGCAGTAGGCATGCCTGCTCTTTGTCCTCTAGATATTGGCAGGCCCAGCGCTCTGTGCTCAAGCTCTTCCCTAGCTATCTTATTAAGAGAGATAAAACATTGATATTAAAGAAGTAGAGAATACAATAGTGGATGCCAGAGGCTGGGAAGGGTGTAGGGAGAGAGGGATGGAGAGAGTATGGTTAATGGGTATAGAGAGGAATAACCTAATGTTCTAAAACACAGTAGGATAACTATGGTTGACAACAATCAATTGAATATTTCAAATAGCTAGTAGAGAGGATTGTGAATGTTCCCAATACAAAGACATAATGTATTTCTGAGGTGATAGGTATGCCAATTACCCTGATCTGATCATTACACATTGTATATATGAATTGAAATGCCACACTGTACCCCATAAATATATACAATTACTATTTGTTAATTAAAAATTAAAATATATTTTAAAAGAATGATATTTGGCATGGAGTAGATTCTCAGTAAATACCGGTTGAATGAATGAGTGAATAACAGGTAGCACTGGGCTTGAAAGTGAAGGCAGTATTAGGGACACTGAAAACCCATGCCTCCCTCTTTCTTCTGCAGGCTAAGTCAACTGAATTCATAGAGCTGCCCCCCCTTTTTTTGCCATATTCTTCCAGGTTTTATGTTTTCTAACATAAGCTTCTAGAAGAATCTAAGCAGTGCATCATGTGTTTTCCTCTTTTTACAGGTTTCACATGCTTTCCTAGAAACATAACTTGAAAAGATAATTTCCTAGGACATAAGCCCAGCCACAAAGAAGCCTGCCTAAGGTCAGATAGAGTGACACAGTGAGTATTTGATTCTTATCTATTCACAGTTTCTACAAATCCCAAAACACCCTCCTGAATATGTTGAGGGGAAAAAATACAAACAACCTCATGAACTTAGTCATTGATTCTATACATTTGAGCTGTCAGTCACGCTTTCATTTAACAAATGAATGTCTCCTATGTGCCAAGTCTTAAGCTAGAAGCTGGAACAGTATATTAGATACCTAACTAATTAATTAATTTAGTGGTGCTGGGGGTTGAATGCAGGGCCTTGAGTATGCTAGGCAAAAGTTCTGCTACTGATCTACACCCTCGTCCCTGGAACAGTACCTTAGAAAGACCCCTTGGTCCCTATCCTGAGGGATCCAGAATCTTGGGCACTACTGTTACTGTTTCTGTTCCTATTACTGTTATTATTTTAAGACTATTTTATTTTTATCTAATTTAATTTGTATTTATTTCCAATATAACCTTTTAAATAAGAATTCATACTTATGGAAAAATATAGTTTATCTACTTTTAAAAAGTAAAGAAATAGGGTTTGTTTTCCTTAGCCTAACTTCTAATCTGACTGTAAAATAAAGTCTTTATTTTTCAGAGTTCATTTAATTCTCTGCAGAGGATTTAACATGGAATGCAAAAATCTCAGGTATTTTTATTTAGCTTGGTTTTTTTGCCCTCCTTACACATAACTTTAAAACTTATGTTTTATTTTACATCCTTACTGTTTTCCTTAAATTAAAATTATTCTAGAAACAATCATATTCCAATTGCTCTTTTGACATTTTATTGGTCAATATTTCACTAAAGATATTAACTTTCCCTAGGATGCAGAGAGACTAATAAAACTTACACAAAAATTTCTACTGAATTGAATTTCCCCACCTTCTTGATGATCGTACACCTGCTTTCCTTATAAGGAGAACAAGGAAGTAAATCATGTTGAAGTTGCTTTTAAACACAGCTTTTCTTCTTTACCTGTCCAGGTAGCCTCTGTTTTCATTTCAGTCTTAATGAAAACTTTTTAATTTGCATCTCAAGTTTCTTTTCAAAGCAGTGTAAGTAGTATTTAAGCTTTTACACTTCAAGAAAGAAAGACTTTAACGATATTCAGCTTTGGTCTTGTTCCGTTGAAGGTAATTCATTTTTTTAATCTGCACAGCGAGAGCTGAAACGAATGGGGATTGAGCTGCTCTGCCTGTTCTTTCTATTTCTAGGAAGGAATGATCGCGTACAAGGTAAGACCTAAGTTCTCCCATATATTGCTTTCACAGTATGCCTGACAAACCTGTCATTTGGTTCAGAAACTAGATGTGAAGTCATTTTTTATTTGATCTGTTTGATGGCTCTTTTGCCACCGAGTGAACACTCACAAATTACAGGGAAACACGGGGCTGTTCCCACTGTGAATGTTCTAGGCTTAAGGTAAATAAATACAAAGGTTATACAGGCATTTTAATGAGGAGAATTAAACAACATTTCTGCACAGTAGGACCTCTTAATGCCATTGTGACCGTCACTTTGGCAATTTTTCTATTTTATTGTACAACAAGGCCTTCCAGTTGAGAGCAATAATCTTGAGAGAGAAAAAGGATTTATTTGAAAACCAGAAATATCACATTTACAAGACAAACATCTCTAAATGGGTGCAAATAATTTTTAAAAATTAAAGTGGTAGTTCTTAAATAAAGATAACTAATAGGTTTTTGTGTATTTGTGAACAGTTAGATATTTTCACATTTTAAGAAAAAAAAGAGAATGACAATCTTTGGGTTATAAGACACATATTTTCAATGTAATTGATGTAGAATACAAACTTTGATGTGACTTGTTAATGTTTTAAAGACTGACCTTTGAAGACTAAAATAAACTTTGATATTGTTTTGTTCAAGTAATTTAAGAGGCATAAGTCTCGTAAATGGAATGAATGAAGTGTACTTAACTCCCTCGCATCTCGCTGGGTTTAATGTAGGTGGCTGTGCTGTGGGAGGTGCAGAAACCTGCGGAGACTGCTTACTCACTGGACCTCAGTGTGCCTGGTGTTCCCAGGAGGTAAAACAAGTAACCTCGACATGTTTTTAAAAACTGTTTGCAATTATACTTACGTTAACTTCCTCAGTGGTAGCTCAGATAGGTCTTCTTTTTGTGGGATTGTATGAGTAAAACTGACCAAGAAATGAAAAGATAGGTATTAGTGGATCAAAGTGGCATTCATGTGATTACTTTGGAAAATAATTTACAGAAGGCATGCATGTCAAATCATTCTTAATACTGAACTCAAGCTCCTTGATTTAACCTGGTTCCTCCTTTTACTTTGAAGCCATTTCTAATGGGTTACATGTAAACTATCAAAGCTCTATGGATAATCCGTGACCATGGAGACGATATTTTCTGGAGTTAAACATACATTCGATGTTAATACTACAGCTATATTCCATCTGGGAAACAGGATCCATTGTGAGCCACTGCTAAATTCTGTGAGAAATATTCTAGGCTTGGGGAAAACATTACTATTCAAATATTATCCAACTCTTTTAAAAATTATATTTTCATGAGCTCAGTCACTCTGTACCATACCATGACATAACCCACACTCCTTATCTGGTCAAACTGAAAACTATAGGAAGTAGTATGAAGATGATTGGGGAGCATACA